>JADNRY010000331.1:0-68125 GCA_015501585.1 Rhodocollybia butyracea
ATTGTCGCCTGTGTTAAGATTTCACCATCAACGATTGTGCTAAGAGTTCTGGATTTTCGCAGTACATTTACCAAGCAAAAGGGAATGTTCAGCGCCAGTGCCCCTTCCTATGTCACGAAGAACATCTCCGAATTGTATAAAATTGGTATGAGATGATATGCGATGGACCTGCCTATCCAGCGTCTCCTCGTGTTCCGCAGCAAACAGATACCATATTGTGAAAATGATTGTAGTTGAATAATCTTGAACGGTGCGTGCTAGTCAGTTTAATTGAAAAACGCGACAAAGAGGGATAGCTAGAAGGGAGAAAGAGGGTGTGAACCAGAGGCAAACTGCGAGCAATTTTGACGCGGATTTGAAGAAGAGTGCAAACGCTACTATTCATCCTTGTTCTCCACGTTTCTGACCCTTTATCCATCTTGAACCGTTTTCTGTTTTGAACCGCAGGACCTCAACTACAGAGTCGAAGGCTAGTAATTATAAAAGCCTAAGTTTAAAAACGGATGGACCACCCACCCTCTAACCATCCTCTTTGACTTTTCCTCATGCGTAAACTCTTCTACAGGGATTCCTCATCGGAACTTAGCCATGCACCAGAGTGTGCATCTACAAGACTCTTGGATCAGACTAGTACTATAACCATGGAACAATGCGCACAAATATGCAGGAAGAAAAACTCGGAAAACCCGAGCCAACACAACATAGAAGAAACAAGACAACAATGTAGAAACTCAAGAAAAACAGACTAAACAAAAACAAAGCTACCCACCTCTGGTCCTTGACCTGAGATCTTCAAAAACCCATCCCAGGTATCAGGAAACGAGGTCAGTTTTTCATATCCAGAGACCGTTCGATTGATTTAAGGAATTAGGGTGAGATCAAGGCGACGACCAGAAAAAACGGAAAGATGCGGTTGAAGAAAAAATTGTTTTTAGCGCTTGCTAGTATCCATTGCGGTCCGTTTTGAGTTGAAGCGAGACTGCGAAAGTCAAGTGAAGGCTGAGTTGAGCGTCGAACGTTAGACTTCTGGATGAATCAAATGGTAGTGGACGACACAGCTTTGTAAGTGTTAGTTTTTTAGAATTCCGGCTGTTTCCCGCGCCGGTAACCTTCCTTCCTTCCACCTTGCTGCTTGCAATTCTAACCGGTGAAAGGTCTCAACGTCCAAGCGCAACAACTTAAAAAAACCTTCTCAGTGAATTCTCCTAGTGGTACGTGCTGATTTAATTTGGATTTAATCTCACAATTGCCTGTATGCTGATGGTCAGATTTCGGGATTCCCACATATCTCCAGAAAGATTTGCCCAAGATAGAGTAGTTGCTTTTGGTCCTTATAAAATAAAAAACTGCTACAATGTTCAAACAATGTACAGTGTCGGCCTGCTCCAGTGAGTTCAACAGACTGTCAAAACAAAAACCAGGTCAGCTCAGATATCCAAGCTGGTGAAACAAATTTGTGTCTGTCACGGTAAGGGTTGTGTAAGGGCACTTATGAAGTCGTAAAGTTGCCCAAAATCACCACAGAAATAGCTATAGCGTGCGATGTCAGGATAACCCAAAACATGATGGAAGCACTGCAGAGCACCGCCAGCAGCCAGTCTGAACTGCTCTTGTGCTTTTCCTCCTCTCTCTCTCATCCTATGTCCTTTTTTGAACATGGTTATGGCTTCCAGGTTAATCAAGGAAACTTCTATGCTGTAAGTGGTGACGTGAACATCGAGAAAACTAGTTCATCTGGTTCCGATGTGCAAACATTGGGACTTCAAAGAAGTGACCCAGGAGGTGCGTGGTACACCCCATATAGTACGCTTTTAGTCTACTATATCAGTGTTCCATATGTACATCAGGAAAAGTCATATGAACTCAACGCAACTTGAGCAAAGGTTAAACCATTTGCTTTGGCTCAAGTCAACTTAAGCTGACTTGAGGTGACTTGAGTTGAGCTGGAGCCAACTTGGGACCAACTTCACAAACCTCACCAATCTCAAGTTGATGAAGTTGGTCCCAAGTTGGCTCCAGCTCAACTCAAGTCATCTCAAGTCAGCTTAAGTTGACTTGAGCCAAAGCAAATGGTTCAACCTTTGCTCAAGTTGCGTTGAGATCATATGACTTTTCCTGATGCTACTCATGAGATTCCAGGTATCTCCAAGTGGTCACAGGGTTCACATCCCTCCTCTCGTCTCCTTGAGAGCCTTGCAGAAGTTTCATCAAGTCCGGGTACCTTGACAACATCAGACACGCCGGAGGTTACAACATCTGATGGTATATGTTTCCCCAATATTTACCGCAGTCCCCGGCTCTCTGGAACTATGGTTTCGCTATGCCCTAGTCCGACACAGGTTCCCTCCAAGGTTCCCTCTTTGGTATCTTTTCAAACGTTCCGGGGAACAGATGGTTTTTGCCACTAATCATCAACACATGGAGGGGTGTTCAGAGCGCTCGGATAAATACTTGGCAGTGATTGACAACCAACCTACAACCACTATCAATGATTGCACATTTGTGAGTCATACTACTCGGCTACTCCAAGGTGAAAAAGGTAAGCTAAACAATAAGACTTTCCCTATTAAAAGTGAACACCGAGCGCAGGGCTTGATAAACTACACAGTGCTGCAGCTTTAGAAGCCCTTCATGACTCAGCGGATAGCTTCCCCCAACCAAAATGTCATCCTGAAACACGTACAAAAATGCTGAAAGATTTGCACAAGTGGTCACTGGGAACAGACCAGGCTACTGGTTCTTGTATTCTGTGGTTATTTGGACCGGCAGGTGCAGGGAAGTCCGCTATCATGCAAGCACTCTCTCACCAGCTGCAGAGTGCTGGCCAGCTTGGAGGTTGCTTCTTTTTCAAAAAATCCCATCCTACTCGTGGCAATGTGTTATGACCCATACCCAAACTATAAGCATATACACATCTTTTTCTATTATTATTAACCAACTACTACTACTATCATTAAGATTTCTACTTATCATATACATTTTACGTTCATTACTCATTTTCTCTACATTATTTGGCATAATGTTGCACACATGAACATACTGTTAATCAACTTCGGTTCCACTAGAATAATTGAACACCAGTCACTGCATGTTACACCATGACATCATTCTACTACTCCCGCAGTTCTGATGCTCCACAGTTATGATGTCATCTTACTGCTCCGCAGTTATGACATCATTCCAGCTCCACAGTTATGATATCATTCCAGTGCTCCGCAGTTATGACATCATTCCAGTGCTCCACAGTTATGATGTCATTCCGCAGCATTTCCTAAATAATACATACTCAACAGTATATAAGGAGGCTAGATTTACCAATGTATAGGAGACATATTATTTTCTTAAATCCAAACCCCCACTTGTTTGCTGTTATCACTTGTGTGAATCACCAGACCAACTCATTGTATATTGTTGAGCTATCTCCAAGTTACAATACACATTTATACATCTTGTTGAGCTAACTCCAAGTTGTATCCACTAACATTCACCTGTTGAGCTATCTCCTAGTGAATACTTCTTTAATTGCCACTTGTTGAGCTATCTCCGAGTTGCAACTTCCTATTACTTGTTGAGCTATCTCCAAGTATTAGACATCACACTCACTATTACTTGTTGAGCTATCTCCGAGTACTAGACACCACACTCACTATTACTTGTTGAGCTATCTCCGAGTACTAGACACCACACTCACTACTACTTGTTGAGCCATCTCCGAGTACTAGTTCTGATTCATATTACTGCTTGTTGAGCTATCTCCGAGGGTAATCATATTATTATTTTGTCGAGCTATCTCCAAATAATAAGTTCTGTGAGTTTCGTATTACAAATTAGTTACTAACTTTACTTGAGCCTAGTTGTTTGAGTATATATTTTTTGCCTAGCGGTTTCAACGAACGGAAAGGCTTGCTCTATAATCTCATTAATTTCTCTTATCATTTTTACTGCTGAGTTACGTACTGTGAAGGTTTGGACGAGACTATTGATCGAGTCATAACACAATGCAAAAGTGTTATTTGTAACCATTGCATATCAGCTCGCACTTCATGTTCCCTGGCTGAGAGGTCTAATTTCCAAGGTAGTGGAAAACAATACATCTGTTCTTGCAAGGTCTATCAAGATTCAGCTGCAAAAGCTGATTTATGAGCCTTGTCATATGCACCCCAATGACAACCCTTTAACGATACCCATTGATGGTCTGGATGAGTGCGAAGGACAAGATGTCCACCTGGAAATATTGCGCGCAATCAGAAACTCTGTTGCAGAACCCTTCCTTCCACTTCGGTTCATCATTGCCAGCAGACCAGAGGCCCATATTCACGAGATTTTCAAATCATCAGTCTACCGCAGTGTCTACCGCCCATTCAATATAGAGCAGTCATTTGCCGACGTCCAAACATATCTTCTCAATGAATTTGCTCGAATTTATCATGAGCACCAGACTATGGCCGCCATCCCCCTCCCATGGCCTTTGCCCCAAGTTCTGAATGAACTTGTGTGGAGGTCATCTGGCTATTTTATCTATGCATCCACTATCATCAAATTCATTAATGACAAAAATTATCGCCCTACAGAATGTCTGGCTGTTGTTATGAAGGGCGAAACCAGACCTGATTCACCATTTGATGTGCTTGACCTATGAGGCTCAAAGTGCACAATAATTCAAAGCAAAAAAAAGTCTTTTCTCCAGAAAAAAAAAGTCCCATCCCAGAAAAACAAACTTTCTCCCCAAGAAAAAAAAACTTTCCCTCCTTCCATTTTAAAAAAAGAAGTTCCTCTGAGACAAGAAAGTCATAATATGAGGTCAAAGCTGTTTTCATTACTAAATTAGGAAATTACTATATTTAGTAATTTATGGTCAAAGCTGTTTTTATTACTAAATTTGAAAATAGTAACTTTTGCTGTGGATGAGGTCAAAGCTGTTTTTGTTACTGAATTAGGAAATAATTACACTTTTTCAGGGAATGAAGCCCAAGCTGTTTGCTTCAGAAAGGTAATAAGAACCAATAGAAAGATAGGTCAAGGTTGTCTAACATTGGTATTTGATTTGACCAAGATAAGAGATAAAGATAAGATGTCAGATTTGGCCAAGATAAAGGATAATGATATGATAAAAGATTATGATAAGATTATGATAAGATAGATGATAAAGATAAGATAGGCAGATGTGATAAGATAACAAAGCAGTCTTAGGCAATCGGAACAACTGAAAATATGAAATCTGCTCTTGACTGCATGTTCTCATTATCATTATTATACAGTTTAGGCAATTTAATCTACAAGATTTGATAATGAAAACAGCTTTGACCTTATCCTTCACAAAAGTGCAGTTATTTCCTAATTCAGTAACAAAAACAGCTTTGACCTCATCCACAGGAAAAGTTACTACTTTCAAATTTAGTAATAAAAACAGCTTTGACCATAAATTACTAAATATAGTAATTTCCTAATTTAGTAATGAAAACAGCTTTGACCTCATATTATGACTTTCTTGTCTCAGAGGAACTTCTTTTTTTAAAATGGAAGGAGAAAAAGTTTTTTTTTCTTGGAGAGAAAGTTTGTTTTTCTGGGATGGGACTTTTTTTTTTTTCTGGAGAAAAGACTTTTTTTTGCTTTGAATTATTGTGCACTTTGAGCCTCATACTTGCCAAGCACCCCAAACCGATTCAAATCCTCTGTGCCATTGCAAACTTTGATTTCCATCCTGATAACCTTGATCAATTGTTTGGGCTGGAAATTGGGGATACACATTTATTTCTGCGCAATCTTCATTCAATAATTAATGTGCCATTGGAAGAAAAACATAAACACTTGTCTCCAATATCTGCCCATCATGCATCCTTTTATGATTTCCTAGGTGACCCAAAGTGTTCCCAAAAATTCTACATTGGTGGCCTACACCATCGCAAGGATCTGGCTTGTTCTATTCTGAGATTAATTGCTCATGGGTATGATGAACAATCCCATCCTGGGGCCCCACGCTTTATCTACGCTCCATCAAGGTCCCCTCTGTTCCTGTCTCCAACTTTTATTGCTTCATTGCCTCCTTCCATGGAGCTGTTGCCTTTGATTCAAAGGGTTCATCTGGACTACATCCGCCAGCTCAACCATGAACATCTGGAGCCAATGATAACTTGGATGAAAGTTGGTGTTTTTCTTTTACCTTCTTTGCATGAACTTGACATACATCAAGAAGATTCATCCAAGACCTACAGATTTGATACAGCTTTGGGAAGATTATGAGTATATGGCCTTCATTGAAACAGCATTTGAATCATATCCACCAAACAAGCCACCCATAACCAAGATGTCTTCATCATGTGCTCACCATATTCTATCACAGTCTTGTGGAGTTTTTCATCTTCTTTGCTTACTAGTACTGCCAAATATTTTATATCTAGGAATTGGCATCATCCGTTTACTGTTAGATGTCTCTTGGAGTGACCTTCGGTCAACTATTTCTTTCCTTCGCAAAATTATTGGCATGGATGAGGAGCTGCTTACTGATCTTTGCAGGTACATCCGAGGTCTATCATTTAATGGGGAGACTTTCCCTTGGCCATCATTATGCCAGGGTTTGGCACGTCGATATTAGGCCTAAAATTGGCCTAAGGCGTGTAACCATACATTTTGACACTTTGTATGTGTTATACAATGCAATAAGAGAGTTATACGGAGCCCGAGCGTGATAGCTGTTGCCGAGGCAAAGAAGTTAACAATAATACTCAGCGAGCCTTGAAGGTACGCCCACAAGCGTAGCCTAGAGCCAAGCTAGCGAGGATACCTGGGCTGCCCAGAGATGTAATGCTAGATCATCAATCTAGTTATACCCAAGAGTGCATACTCTCTAAACTACAGGACATCTCGAAGCGGGATAAGTACTAAGCCAATGCGTTACTCGAGGGAAGGAATTATGAGGGAAGGCATCCCTTGCACTAAGACCCCCAACAAGCTATGTTAAGATGTGGACTTTACAGTCCGGAACAATGGACCAGAACGATCCCGAGGAAACCGTAGAGGTCTATTTGCGGCACCAGTCGTCTACGGAAAGCTACACACCGGGATAGCCTTGGCAAATCGAAACATTTGATCTTAGAAATCATACACGGAAGGTCTTATCCGTTAAAGCCGACTATCGGGAATCACTTGTACATACTCAGCGCAGTTGCTCGAGACTATCATAAGTGGTGTCATTGGAAAGCTAGACAACAGGCCTTCTCGAGAGAATGTTAATCACACTCAGGATGGACAGAACTATTGGAGGAATAGAATGAAACTCACCCAAGGGAAACCGGGCGGCGAGTGATCATGAAGTGTAAAGGTGCTCCTGACCCCGGAGAATTGTGGAGTAATCAGAGAAACCTCGCTCGGATCAAAACACTTTAAAACTATGTTAATCCTCACGAAATCATATTTTACCTCTGATATATACCCAAGAATGGACTATTTCTTTATTGTGTGTACCATATATAGGCTGGAGTTTCCTTTCCGAGCCAGATTCCTCTGTTCCACTCTCTTTCCGTCTCTCTCCATATCTGTTTCATCTATTTTTTGTATTAAACTCTCTCTACTCAGTATATAAGCCAGACATATTTATTCAATAAGACAAGTTTCTTGCCCTCAACTTGACTGCTAAGACCAGTGCTCCGTAGAATGTCCCCACGGGATCAGTAGCGTGACGCCTCCTGACTTGGTTATCTTAAGAAAGTAATAAACTTCACGCGCTTTGCAAAGCCATTTATATCTTGATCAAATTTAAGTGTGTAGAGTTCTCTCGAACTCCAGATCAACTCAAATCTAGTTGCTTCCTTAGAGGGGACGGCTTCTAGTAAGGGATTATTTGGCTCCAGAGTGAGGGTTCCTTAGTTGGCTTCTTGACGGGGTTGGACGGGCCACTAGGATTGTGGTACGAGTTCCTAGTGATTAAGTTCACTCACAATATTGTAGCTTGGCCCAGAGTTTGGTTGAGGACTTTACGGCGTCACAGCAGCTAGTGCCAGAGTTTGCCTAGGGTTGTTGACAAACCTCGAGATTACTATTCTAGCTAGAGCCAGAGTTTGCCTAGGAGAATCTTAGTTTCGTTGTATTGGTTTTGGTTTTGGTTAATTGATTTGGACATACACATCTGGTTCCCTTGTACACTTGTACACCCCAACTAAGCTTCTCTCAACTTAGTTCTAAGAGTTGTCTAAGCTTAGTTACCCACGTTAGCGCTACAGTCTTGAACCTGGAGCAGTCGTGCATGTACATCCAATATTACAAGACTTTCCTCAGGGAATCTCTGACAACCCGCCCTTGCTCCCTTACATATTGATAGTCTGGTTAGGTGCGGTAGTGTTTTTGTTAGGTTGTTTTATAGCACCTTTCGCATACCTACACGTAAATACCCAAATATCAAAGTATCCAGATAGGAAAGGATATTCATGCTGGTAAGCTAAAAGGTGTGATGTTGGTGATAGCATTGCAGATCATATACCATATTCCTCACAACCACATAATATAGCTGGTGCACGAGTGACCTGTCTTGCAACTGGGCCCTCTATGTTAGATCATCTCCACCTTCTAAGGAACTCTTTGATGATATTTGGAGCCTTCACCCATCCCAACTCCGAGAATGCAATGCAGACAAAATTCATCATGTTTTGAAGTGGCTTGAGGTGAGAGTCCAGAATATGCATAGCTCGAAGATTATTGAAACCCAATCTTTTATAGTCATTTCCTGATCCTCCATTTGAACTAATAACACGCTGGACACAATATATGGTTGATAGTGACCCAGAAGGCTGTGATCCTTATGAGGATCCACCTGAGGTGGTTTGGCAAATTCATCTTAGGGAGATAAACCTGATAAAAAGAAGGGACCAGGGATTGGGGGAGCCCAAAACGCAGTTATTATAAATTATCAAGTAACGCTGTCAGTGCCATCAATTAATATTATGCAGAAGGCACTGGCTCCAGTCACTCATTATAAAATTAACGATGACTGATAATTATATTTTCTCAAAGTGGCACAACCTGCAGGCCCGCCTCCGCTTCCAATGTCAATGCCAAATCCCGACGAGTCAGGAAACAAAATCCACTTTCGGGATGGGACGTAGCGAACTAGCAGATGCTGCTTCGAGGTCAACTTACCAATTCGCAGACCTCCCCCGTGTCCCACTTATTACATGAATGATTTACGTCGCTGTCATGATCTTGACTCCGGACTCTCAGCGACCAAAGAGACACTTAGCCTCTCGTGGTTACATTAATGATGAATGACTAGGACTCATGGCTGGAAGCCTCAGCGAAAGTCCATGTCAGAAGAAAGGCAGCAAGGTGTTGTACAGTTGGACATCCGAGTCAAGAGGTCGGGAAAGCAGAAATGAGAGGACTCCTAGTAATCCAGACTCGGCTAGAGTCGCAGAGCTCCTTGTCCGGAGTATAAGTACACGAGATTGAGTGTATCACCGGGACTTCATGAACCTTTTTTTGGAGCGAGAAGGATAGACATTGAGGTGGGAGATCCCACCTGGGAAGATAGTACAGCTGTTACGAACATGCGTACAATACCAATGGCGAACTCCAGCCCGGAACGCCACAATCCATACAACATTCGAGCTTTCAAGATGGGCAAATTAGGCTATGGTGAAGTTCCACCAGGCGTTTGGTTCAATAAATGAACATTTTCTGTACTCTTTAAAGCAAGTTTCTCCTTCTCATCTTCCTCTTGGGTAAGCCATGTCAGAGGGAACCGATGCCATTGCAAAGTAGCTTCCAGCGTAGCATCTTTATCGACACCCATGGCCTTTCTAGCTGCTTCGATAATTGCCTCCGACGTGTGAGCTGGATGGGCTTGTTCCATTCTGTAACTAGATAATAGTTCCCGTCTACTCCACCGAAAACACTAGGCTCAAGCTCATAACTATGGGTCAATTAATTCGGGTGCCATAATAGATAACCTGGTTGATAGACACACCCGAAAGGACCTTCCCATCGCGTTGAGATCACAGTTCTAAACCCGCTATAGCCAAATGGTATGCCCAAGTTTTTGCTGAATTCGCGAGGAGAGCAGACCCAGGCAAGCCCATACAAGGGGGTTCTTTTCCCTTGGACTATACTATCACGAAGTGGGGGAGGTTGGTCTGGAGGAAGACGGCGAGGAAATCTAGAAAACTGTTAGGGGTGTCAGTAAAGCTGGTTAGAAGACTGACATTGTAGTCGACATAAAGGTTTTTGTGAGAAAAGCTTGAGCGCTTCCCGAGACGCCAAGATAAGCGCCCCTGCATTTCCTAGTGCCTACTACGCCTATCATGTCCCACCAAGTTGCCGAAACCAACTTTTGTATTCTGGTTTACTCGAACATCATTTTCAAACTTCACCATTGAGATCAAGGTACCCTCGCAGACATCAACAAGATGGACTAGCTCATCTGTTCCGCTCGAAAATTTTTCCGGAACCGTGACAACGCCAAAGACTGTCAAACTTAGTTTAAAGGTAAGCGCAAGGCCCCGTTCTCAACAACTATCTGCAACAACAGGTTCATTCGTATCACAGATAACCATTGCCGTACCAACTCTATCGCCTTTTCCTTCAGTGCCAGAACCTCGGAGAGTACAAGTTCATTTACAATAAGTTCATTCTATTCTAGCATCGGCACCTCGATAATTCTCCAAACACGATCTGGTACATTGAACGTTCTTCAAACTCTGATAGAAGCTTATCAAGCTGATTCAGCTCGAAAATGCTCATTACAAAAGGCGACGAAGATGAACAATGAGAAGGGAGAAAGAGCCTGAGGGGAGGCGAGAGATTTTAAAGCAAATTTGAGACTCACTAAGTATTGTTAATTCTTGTTCTTGTATTCCTGCCACTTTATCCGTATCGAAAGTATCCGCTTTCCAAGTTGAACTACAGCGCCCCAACTAAGGAGTCGTAGTTGGGAATTATAAAAAGCAAGCTTAAAACCGAATGGACCACTCACCGTCTAACCGTCTTCTCTTACTCTTCTACAAGGATTCCTCATCGGAACATGAACTTGCACCGGAACGGTGTATGCCTATGAAGACTCTTGGATTAGACCAACCATGCGACAGCGCGAAACAAAATGAAAACAACAAAAACTCGGAAAACCTGAAACAGCACAAAATGTAGAAAGAACAAGACAACAACGTAAACAAAATTATTATAAACAAAAAGAAACAAAAAGAAAACTACCACCTCCGATCCTTGGCTCCAACCCCCAAATTCCGCATCTCCAACCCCGAGACCTTCTAAAACCCATCCCAAGGATTGGGCAACGAAGCTACCTTTCGACAGAGAAAGAGAGAAACAGCCTTCATCAGTGTGTGTTTGGAGTAGTTGGTGCGGAACAGGCAGCATATGCTTATTCAAGTGCAAGTGTGCATATGGGATGTGAGTGCGGATAAAAAAGAGCAGACAGCATAGTATGGAAAGCAAGAAGGGCCTGCCACGTCGGATCATGAATTTTGACGTAGCCGAACTGATGGAGCCAAATCGGGATATGGACCTCGGGGACCCGTTTTAATTATGTAAATCTATTACTATCTATCCCTCCATCGAATGAGAAGTTTTAGAATTTAGTAGGGCATACCCATGGGCCATACATGGTCACGGCTGTGCAAAAGATGACCGTAAGTGTGCAAGCCTTGACAGTACATACTACGGGTGACCGTATTTAAACTTTACCGGTTCTTTGAGCGCCTTGTGAGCGCCTGACAGCCTGCGCTAAGCTCTTTGGACTCGTCACAGGTGGAAATGCATTACCTTCATCAGATGGAAGGTTAATAGTTCCTTGAGCTAGTTTGTCTTCCTTCAACACTGCATCATCAGGCTTCAGGCTTCAAGTGGACTTGAATGATTTGTTTGTGATTCAATGTTCCTTTGGGCTTGAGGCTCATTCTATTGAACTTATCAATCTCAACATATATATCTATCAAGATATCTATCCGATTCAGCCAGGGATTCAGCCAGAAAAGCTGGAATGAGGCTGGAATCATGGCCCTATGCAAGCCCTATGCCAACCCAATTGAACAGCATATTGTTGATGGCTCATCAATTCTACAAATGATTATTAGCATGATCTTTAAGGTGTCAATGTGATATGGTAGTACTTGGGCCAGACGGTATGGTTGATTACCTCAGTGGCTTTACCACTGTTTATTTAAGATGTTATTGTCGCAGTGAAGCTGATCCGGGCTGCGCGCGCCGCATAGAAGTCCCGCTACCTCGCACACTTTGGGATAGTAAGCATGAGGATATTCTTTCTTCTCTTTGCTTTCTTTATTCCCCCAGTTGATCACTTGATATGTTCCTCGGACATCTTGTTAGTAACTAGTCTTACAGTTATGCTATTTACTAATGGTAGGCCAGCCTACATTTCAAATTCCATTCCTCAGATTTGTGGAGGCCATTGATACCTGGCATATATTTGTGCAAATGGCCAGTTAGCATGTAGTTATTAAGGCCAGGGTTGCTTTTTTGTCTACCAGCTTTCAAGGAACTGGAGAGCTACTTATTGTTGGCTTACTGATGCTCAGATAATGATAACTACGATACACCAATAATCTCGGCAATAAGAATCTGTGATTTACTGGCTACCGCTCAAAGCCATTTGTCCCCGTAAGCTGGCCGCATCTGAGTCTGCCAGTAGCCTGACCTCAGCCACCATATGGCTCAGGAGGGCTCCAGGTCTGGGCTATTATAAAGCCCTGAGGAAGGGTCTGAGCTCCAGCTCAATACTGGAGCCTGCAGACTCAGTAGTAGAAGCACAAAAAAAGTCAGCTGTTCTGCTCTTCCACATAGTATTAGCATGTCAATTTAAACTAGTAAATACAATCTCTAATAGAGCTAATTGCTCAAGTAATTGCTAGTAAACTGGTTGGCAAGTAAGTAAGAGAAATATGCACTGAGCACTCCAGGACTCACACATTGAAGGATTTGACTGGGGTGCTATACGCCAGCGCGGTAGATAAAGAAAATAAAGGATCGTCTATGAAGCCTATTTAGGAATAAAGAAAACATAGGGAGAAGACTAATTCATAACACATATACTTATCCCGGGTCACAATGCAATGGCAGGACTTCTCCAGCCTGAGCCATAAGTCTTCTTAAACAGTCTGACAGGGAGGTAGGAGCATATGCCGGTTCAGCGCTCAGCCCCAAAACAGTAGGTCAGTGACCCTGTAAAGATTACATGCATAGGGCTTACCACCGTACCGTCTCGTACCGTATACGGTCACGGCCGTGTGTTTCACGGACCGTTTTAGCAACGGAAGACCGTGTACCGTACCGTATCTAAAATTTATGAAAGCCTACACGGTACGGTTACCGTCTATTACGGCCGTTAACGGTCACTACGGTCGTAATCATCACTGGAACTTGAATTTTAATGTATAAAGCCAAAAAGTGCTAATTTCAAGCTAATTTAATCTTTCTGCACACTCATATTGAACTACATCTGCAATGCCAACGTGCGCAAGCTCCAATGGCAATGAGCTTTCGGAGTCTGGCTTTACATTAGCCCATCTCAGAGAATTTGTACCTTGTTCTCTAGTATCATGCCATGTTCCATCAATTTGGCTAACGAGCTGCTAGACAGTAAATATAGAATAGCATGCTAGGCTTGCTACTAAGTAGTGTGTAGTTTAAGCTTGAGAGAACATGTCAGGGCAGGTGAGCAAGCACAGGTTTGAGGGGATAGGAAAGGACAACAAGGCTTACTCCATCTCTGCTGGGCAGGGGGCTTAATGGGGACAGAGTATTCACAACTTTCTAACCAAAATGCAGCCTTGAATGCCTGGTGGAATGGACCGAGTACAATGTAAACTTGGGCGCTAAGATACAGTCCGTAATACGACATACGGTACGGTCAGACATGGTGGTAACCGTACCGTTGACCGTCCTGTGGAAGATCGAGGCATGAGGAGGTACGGGACGGTACCGTGATCGTAGACCGTGAGTTACGGTCATGGTGGTAAGCCCTATACATGCATGACTCATGATTCATGAGTGACAACTGGCCGCGATACAACGAATGTACGACTCGGATAGTAGTGCAAGGGTAACCTACACAGAGGGTATGACTGCCATAATGGAGTCCAAAGAGCTCAGTGTTGGCTTAGTAGCGTCTGTCAGGCAAGGCTCTGAAAGAATTGGTAAATGGAATAGTACATATGGTCACTGTACCGCCAAGGTCTTGTCTTCGTACTGGTACAATAATGAATAGATAATAATAGATTGCCTAATTATAATAGCAGGTGCCCGAGGTCCATGTCCCGATTTGGATCCATCAGTTCGGCAATGTCAAATTCATGATCCGACGTGGCAGGCCCTTCTTGCTTTCCATAGCATAGACAGCGGAGGAACATGTGGATATTGCCATGTTGGAGATTAGGGAGATCAGAACACCGGAAAGACGCGGATGTGAGCACGAAAACTCTGATTCACAAGAATGAACATGATCCTGTGAAGCCGTAACGCCAAATTCGAAGCTCCAAGTCTGTAACGGAGAAAAAAATATTTTTAGAGGTGACATCTGAGTCAA
The DNA here is from genome assembly GCA_015501585.1 of Rhodocollybia butyracea. NCBI lineage: Eukaryota > Fungi > Basidiomycota > Agaricomycetes > Agaricales > Omphalotaceae > Rhodocollybia > Rhodocollybia butyracea. The sequence continues at coordinate 14,543 of JADNRY010000331.1, forward strand.
GAGGTCGGGAGGAGCAGAAATGGGAGGGCTAGTTCAGACTTGGCTATCGCGGAACTCCTTGTTTGGAGTACTATACGCGAGATTGAGCGCATCACCTCGATTTCACGAGCCTTTTTTGCAGCGAGAAGGGCCAATCTCCCAACATTTGAGATTTTTGAGATGGTAAAATAAGTCATCGTACACCAGGTGGTTGGTTCGACAAATGAATGTTTTCCACGCCCTTTAAAGCAAGTTTCTCCTTCTCATCTTCCTCTTGAGCGAGCCATGTCAGAGGGAACCGATGCCATTGCAAAGTAGCTTCCAACGTAACATCCTTATCGACACCCATGGCCTTTCTGGCGGCTTCGATAATCGCCTCCGACGTGTGGCCGGGATGAGGCTTGTTCCATTCCGCAACTAGATAAAATTTTCCGTCCATTCCATGCACAGCGCTGGGCAAGAGCTCGTAACTGTAGTTGGTATTTAAATAATCCGCTGATACGATAAATAGCCAAGTTGATGGACACACCCGAAAGGACCTTCCCATTGCGCTGAAATCACATTTCTATACTCGCCGCGACCAGTCCCTATGCCACCCAAGTTTTTTCCGAGTTGGCGAGGAGAGCAGACCCATGCGAGCCCGTACAAGGGCGTTCTTTTTTCCCTTCGACTATACTATCACGACGTGGTGGAGGTTGGTCTGGAGGAAGGAAATCTAGAAAGCTGTTAGTGTTGTTAGGAAAGCTGGTTTAGAAGACTGAGACGAGAGAGTTGAGTATGACGTACATGCTCACATGACTTGTCTCCCGCGTTGTCATCAAGGCAAATTGGTCATACCGAGGCCTCGCGTGCACCTGCGGTGCACGCGAAAGGCCCGAGGCCTATGACTCAAGACGGAAGCAAACCCGCCGAGGCCACAGGCCTCAGGCTGGGCCAATAACTTAGTACCTATGCTAATAAGTAGAGCTAGACCATCCTGTTTTTACATATTTGCATGACTTGATATTGTTGCTCACATTTGTGACATTGTATATTAAGTTTCCTTGCTTTTTGGCCCATGCCGTCAAATACCGTAGCTGTATTTCTTCTAGTCCATCCTAATATCCCTTCTCTGTTTCTGAATCTCTGATATTTTCTGGCTATTACATATCCGCTTACTCTAATAGGCTTATTTCAAGGTGTATAATATTTTATTGACCAAAGAATTGGTGAAGAATCGTAAATTCGGCAAGTTGGGCGCTTATGCTACATTTTTGGCGGCCGGCTACGCCGGCATGAACTGAAATGATAAGTGCACTAATAAATGAGGTTTCTAAGTCGTACAAAGGCCTGGGAAGCATATCAAGGTCCACCGTATATGAATACTTTTCTATGATAATGCCTTGCAGCAGTCAAAAGATGGCTCCTGTGTGAGTTGGATGGGCAACAAGCTTTTACATGGCGGGATTTCCTAAGTCACGGGGTGGCCTGAGCCAGAATCGGTCTTAATCGGTCAATTTGGTCCTTTCGGTTTTGATCGGTCCAATTGGTCAGACCAATTTGGTCTCGGTTTGGCGGGGCAGCCGTCGTGTCGTCATATATCACTTTCGAGTCAACCAGGATGAGAACAATTGCGAATCTGACCTTACTCAGACTGGAAATCTCTACTAGATCCTCAGCGCATTTGGGTATCACCTAAAGCTTGAATGGATCGTGCAAGGGCGTCAGTATCAGACGGCGAAGCTCGGATTGTATACATGTCGACTTTGCTCTCACCATGGCCATCGTGTGGCCAAAGAACTCGGAAGAGTATGGAGACATATTCGTAACAGGGACAAAATGTCCTTGACCGCATCCTGGCTGACCTAGGAGACAGCGAGGCGATGATGGAGAAAGGAGGAGGATATGTATGGCGATCCACGGGATGCCGCTTAGAGACAACAGAAGGATAATAACAGCCGGAAACAGCGTTTGGAAAGCCGAGGTATACACCCAAAGCACGCAATTCTCCTGGATACTCTATCGAAAGATCCCAACTACGCTGATTGTAGTGCGCCTCTCTACAGACTTAGTACAGATTTAGATCCATTTTGTCCACATTGCAGAGTATGGATCAAACTTTTTCGAGCATGGCATACTTCACTCACAAGCTCATAAAAATGGAGACGAGGGAAGAGGTTCAGAGAGCATTATAATAACAATGTCATGATCCTGCGTTGACAAGTTGGAGACTCCTCCGGATAAGCGCTCAAGCGCTTTTTTCCATCTGGCGGCCCGTTTATTCAATTCTACTACACCTTCGCCCAATCGGTCTCGACGTTCAAATGTGTACGCTTATAATAACACCAGTGCAAGTTCAACTACTAGTACAATGTCAAGTTCAAGACTACTCTGTTTCCTAGACTCAAAAAATCTCCAGGAACCGTGACAACGCGAACTACTCTGCCAAACAAGCTTCAAGGCTAGCGCAAGTGCCTTGCTGCTCCACAAACCTCAATGTTCAACAGCTACTCCCAGTGCTAAAACCTCGGAAAGTACAACAAGTTCTGCTTGCGTTAGCATCGGCACCTCGAAATCTCGGGAAACACAATCCGGTGGGTATCGAATATTCTCAAGACTCTAATAATAAAGCTTCTGAAGCTGAGTTAGCTTGAACGTGCCCCCCACTAGATCGTGACACATGTGCATGTACAAGACATCGGTGTAAGGCTACTGAGGGTCGAGTTCATTAAAGGGTATTCGGATGGAATAAAGGCAATTGCGGACAGTTGGTGCGTAGATAATTTTTCCGCCAATGCAATTACTGACGATGGGCTCTACATAGGTGTATTTGGATTCTTCGACAGATTTCTCCCCTCAACCAAAGCCATACTATGCGGGTTCGAACACGAAGGGCTTTATCGTTCTAGTACGCAAGCTTATGTGACTTACGAATGTTCTAAGAATATCCACGCCTTCAAGGTTCAACCTCCATTTCTCCCTCCCGGTATACATGCTCTTCATTGCCATGGACCTAACCGTCCAACTCCTTCTTGGAGCCCTCCTCGTCATCTTCGACACTCTCTCCATTCCACACAGATTCGACATCAATGGATGCCTCAAAGACGAAGCGTCAGACGACGTCCACAACCTCAAGCTTCGAGCTCAATAATCAATTCTCAGGACTCCAGCGTTTTCTCGGACCTCTGTCCAACCACCTCAGTAGACAAAATTCTATCCGTCTATTCGACATCAATGGATGCCTCAAAGATGAAGCGTCAGACGACGTCCACAACCTCAAGCTTCGAGCCAGTACTCAGTGCTCAGTACTCCAGCGCTTTCTTGGACCTCTGTCCAGCCACCTCAGTAGACAAAATCCATCTATCCAGAACTGCTGCAGCAATATATCATCAAGGACGAACCGCAACCAAGGCTTTCCGAGCAAATCGAGATACCCGTTGGTGTACTCTGGTGTCTTAGCGATGTGGGGGCAGCTGAAGCAACCGAAAATGGCTGGGTGACCGGTGACTCCTACGGGAGCTAAGCGGTGTTTTTTTGGTCTCAACTATATTGTACGTCCTCCTTGATCCTGCTTCGGGCCCTATACGATAAACGCGGCATAACTTGAATCATCTCCGAGTTATCTTTACATGCTATACCTATCCTGGCTGTACAGCTATTATCATACATCCTACGGCCAACTATGAATTTTCCTACAGCTATGCATGCTCCGCCTCGTGTCCACCTCATTCCTGTGAGTCAGTCCCTACAGGAGTAGCTGCAGCGTTTCATCGGAATGTCGGATAACGCAAAACTGATTACGTATAATCCAGGCGGCATCATCGGCCTCCCTTTGGTTGAAACATAAGCGCTTAAGCACTTGCCGCATACATCCGTATGGATCGTCAGTGTATAACGAGTCTGCCTAGGGGAGACTACTTGCCGCGACTAGAAATTGAACAGCCCTATAAAAGCATTGCCAATCTGAAAATTACTTGTGCTCTCCCGCCCTTCTCCCTTCATCTATGTCCATCTTTGAAAACAGTCACCACTTCGAGGTTATTGGAGGAAAGTTCTATGCCGTGACTGGTGATTTGAATATCGAGAAAGCCAGTTCGCCTCGTTTGTCCAATGTACAAGCATCTGGAGTTCAAAGAGGTGACCGAAGAGGCGCTCGGTACACCCCATATAGTGAGCTTTTCATCGACTAGATCACTGCCCCGTATGTACTAGTGAGATTCTAGGTATTTCTGCCCTGCCACCGGAACGATTGACTTCGTATGCCTCTTCTCGTGTCTTTGATGCAGAAAGATCGTCAAATTTAGGTCCCTTAATAACCTCAGAAGACACATCAACGGTTACGACCCTCGACAGCACACGATTACCTCAAGATTTACCGCAATCCCAGCTCTCTGGTACTATGGTTTTGCTACATCCAAGCTCAAGACAGTTTCTCTCCTTGCCTCCTCCCCCTAGAATCGATACCAATGTTTGTCGCCGAAAACACTTTGCCATACCATACCCCTTAGCTAATCTCAGAACTTTTCAGACAAGTTCCAATCAACGGACGGAGGAGCATTCAGTGTGCTCAGACAGTAGATACCTGCCTCCCTACTACAATGATTGCACATTTGTGAGCAATACTCGCCAAGGCGAAAAAGGTACGTTGAATGCTCAGGAGACTTTTCCCCCAGAAATTGAACATCAGATACAGGTATCGATAAACTACACAACGTCGCGGCATTGGAAGCGCTTCATGACTCGGCGGATGACTTTTCCGAACCAAGATGCCATCCCGAAACACGTACAAATATGCTCAAAAATCTGCACAAGTGGTCACGAGAAACAGACCCTGCTCATAGGATTATGTGGTTATTCGGACCAGCGGGTGCAGGGAAGTCCGCTATCATGCGAACACTCTCAAACCAACTCCAGAGTGATGGCCGGCTTGGAGGTTGCTTCGTTTTCAAACGAGGCCATCCTACGCGTGGCAACGCAAAGGTCTTATTTGTAACCATTGCATATCAGCTCGCGCTCAATGTTCACTGGCTGAGAGGTCCAATTTCTCAAGTAGTGGATCACAATCCATCTGTTCTCGCGAGGTCCATTGATATTCAGCTGCAAAAGTTGATTTCTGAGCCTTGTTGCATGCACCCCAATCAAGCCCCTCTAACAATTCTCATTGATGGTCTGGATGAGTGTGAGGGTCAAGGTGTTCACCTGTATATAATGCGTGCAATCAGAACCTGCTTCACGCCACATCCCCTTCCCCTTCGATTCATCATTGCGAGCAGACCAGAAGCCCATATTCGCGAGATGTTCGAGTCATCATTCTATCATGGTGTCTACCGGCCATTCAATGTATGGAAGTCATTTGACAATATCCGAACATATTTCCTCGATGAATTTGCTCGAATTCATCGCGAGCAGCATCAGACCATGTCCACCATCCCTCTCCCATGGCCTGTCCCCAAAGTCCTGGATACCCTTGTGGAGAAGTCATCTGGCTATTTTATCTATGCGTCCACCATCATAAAGTTTGTTGATGACAAAAACTACCGCCCTACAGAGCGTCTGGCTCTTGTGACGCAGGACCAAGTTGGATCTGAATCACCATTTGATATGCTTGACCAGCTTTACATCAACATCCTTTCCACTGTTCCCATTGCCAAGCGCCCCAAACTAAGACAAATGCTATGTGCTCTTGTACACTTTAGTGACCTCTCTCCTGACCGCCTTGATAAACTGCTTGGGCTGGAAATTGGAGATATGTGTTTAATTCTGCGTAGCCTTCATTCGATATTCAAGGTGCCATCAGAACTTCCGGGAGAGAAGCATTATAGGTTCTCGCAGCAGTATATTTTCACCCACCATGCATCTTTTTATGATTTCTTACGTGACCCAAAGATCCCAAGATTTCTATATTGGTGGTGTACACCATTGCATGAATTTGGCTCGTTCCATCCTGAAATCTCTTGCCGTGGATCAATATGATATTTCATTGTATGTCTTTTTCATTGAAGAGTTGAACTTTATGCTTGATCTACTATCCATCAAGGTCCTCTCTACTAAACAGGCTTCCACACTTCATTGCTTCATTGCCTCCTTCTGTGGAACTGTTGCCTTTGATTCAAAGTCTTAATCCAGAGTACCTCCATTGGCTTCAGAAAAAGTCACTGGAGACAATGTTAACTTGGATGAAAGTTGGTTTTTTCTACATTCTTTCCATGATGATCCTGACATCCACCAAGAAGATTTATCCAGCACCTGAAGATTTGATACAACTCCATCAGGAAATCGGTATCTGAATAATGTCTCGAAAAATCTACATAAGTTCTGATAAGTTCTGATAAGTTCTGTTAATACTGATAATTAACTGGTAATGATTCACATATTCACATTAATTTCTGTTAATACTGATAATCAACTGGTAATGCTTCACAAATTCACTTCAAGCCTCAAGATTACTTGAAATTATCTGAAATTATCAAATTTTAATTAGATGACTTTTAATACATAGAAATACATCAATTGCTAATTGATACACAAATAAGTAGCGCTACTGAGCCCAAAAAATAAAAATAAAATGAGTCAATGTTGTAGTATGGTGTATACTAGGGTTTACAGTTCATTCAGTACATAACCTTCAATAAAGCATCCATCCCATGATGCACCTCGTTAATTTGTTGACTGAGCTCTCCCTCGAGTTGTTCAATATGATTTGATTACAGAGTTGAGCATTCTCACAAAGAATCACGTCTTGTACATCCGGTTCCCGGGATTAAGTAGCCTTCGAATAAGAAATTTGAAGTCCATATTTAAATGATACGCCGTTACTACCGGCAACGGGAGTGGTGCCGGGAGCGCACAAAACTCAGCGCCAACTTACGGCAGGACATACGTGTCCTTTCTTCCCTTCACCAACACCTCTCTTCACTCATTTTCTTTTCGTGCCAAGTCTCCAAGCTCTTATATCATTATAGCGTGGGTTAATAGATATGATCAACAGTATTTTAGGTCGCATGAGGCTTTGAAAGGTGCGCAACTGTATTGTTGACACCGCGGTTCTGATTCTTATTGTTTCCGCAGGATTTCCCACTTTAGGCGACTCTGTACACTAGCATTTTCGTTTATCAGCACCTCAGTGGTCTATGCATATGATGTGAATTGTCCTGACATGACCAGTCATTGATGTGGGAAGCTACATATCTAGGTACATGGTCTCTCACCTGAACGCCATTGCTTGCTTACATTCTCCCACCTTAAACTATTTCATAGCTGCTTTATCTTCTCGCTTCCTATTTTTTGGTGTGTTCCTTCTGCTTTTGCTTGAATGCTATTCTTGAGCTAAGTTTTTTTTTTTGCAGGTCGCTGGAGTTGGATGTTCATGGGATGTTGTTAGATGGCTTGTTATTAGAATCCAGTTTTTTGTAGCTAGTAGTTGCATGTATTTTGTAGCAATAACTATCATTCTTCGCTTTCCTGTTGTTTCTTTGAAGCTTCTTTGAGTCTTCTAAGTCCTGTCCCAATAGCATTGAATAATTGCTATGTAATGGTCTGCTATTTAAGTCTAACTTACTGTTAATTTCTGTTAATTTTGAATAATATGCTGAGGGGGGCCGCGAAATTCCTTGTAATACCTCGTAAGTTTATGACTTGGGTAATTTCTAATAATTTCCGATAATTTCTGATAATTTCTGATAACTTAAGCTAAGTTGGAGTAATATTCAATACATTACTCTAGGACTGTTTTCCTGATGTCTGGGAAGACCATGAATATAGGACGTTCATGGAAGACACACTGTTCAGCTCCTGGTTACCAGTGGGCCTCATATAGAGTCTAGACTCCATTGAGATGTCTTCATCATTTGCATTTGCTTAAGCTATTTTATTCACTTCTTTGTTTTCTTCACTTGATAGTGCTGATAGGAGAAAATGAATGTACAAGAATCAGGGTCATCCGATTACTGTTAGGCGTTTCCTGGAGTAACCTTCTATCAAATATTTTAGCTGTGGGCTTTCCTTCATCAGGAAAAGCCATTTTTGCCTAGGTGACCCCAGAGTGGCCTAAAGCAAACTAGGTGACCTATGAATCCTATGGCATCCTAGGAATTTGGGCTTGTCCCTTGCCAGTCGAGGCTCTTGAGGATTCCCTAGGCAAGCCTAGGTTTGCCCAGGTTTGCCCAGGTGCTCCTGGGGAACACCTGGGGAACACCTGGGCAAACCTGGGCAAACCTAGGCTTGCCCTGGGTTTGCCTAGGATACCCTAGGGAATCCTCAAGAGCCTTGACTGGCAAGGGACCAGCCCAAATTCCTAGGATGCCATAGGATTCATAGGTCACCTAGTTTGCTTTAGGCCACTCTGAGGTCACCTAGGCAAAAATGACTTTTCCTGATGTTGCCAGATCATCTCAGCCTTGTAAGAAACTCCTTCATGATATTCAGAGCCTTCACCTATCCCAGCTTCCAAGGTGTACCCTGGTGCATGGGAAACATATCATGTTCTGAATAGTAGGGCTCGGCACCGTACCGTATACGGTACGACCGTCAAAAATACGGCCGTACCCGTACCAGATTTTGGCCTTTACGGTACGGTGACTGTATTGCTTGTACCGTAAACCGTATTTACGGTTGTGTGGGCGCTAAACTGGCGCTTTCAATCAATCCCGAGCAAAAAATATCAAACGCCTTCAAATTCACCTACCAATACCTCAAACTGCACTCTGAACTCCAATCCACCTATATCAGGTTGAGTTTACTGAAGCAGGAGGCGTGATGTCGGCACGGATCAATCTCGGCATGTCCACATTACCCTTCGTATGTTGCATTTTTAGGCATGAATATCAAAAATTTATTAAACATGCAGGACAATCTACAAAGGGGCCTTCAAATACTATCCTTTAATGGTCCTACAATGAATGATTTTTTGCACCTAGAGACTAACCGTATCACGGTCGTAACGGCCGGTAATTTACGGTCGTCCATGTTACGGTGCCGAGCCCTAGTTCTGAAATGGCTCAAGGTAAGAGACTAAGAGTCCAGAATATAGGGTACTGAGGTGAGATCATTTAAACCCATTTTTTAAATGCCACAGTCATTTCCTGATCCTCCGTTAAATGTACTTAATAACACACAGGACACGGTATCTGGCTGATATGCAGCAAAGAGATCATTATTTTGATGCAGATAAGGCGGAACAGGATTGGACCAATGGTTGTTTATATCTACTAGACTCAATCAAATAAGAGCTAGGGATTGCGAGGCAGAACTCCCAGATACAAGGGTGACACCTGGTACATGGCCGGATAATGAAAAAAGGAACAAGATATTACCACTCAGGGATAATATGTAGCGGAGCAGAGATAAAAGCACAGTATAATATATATTCTGTTTCCCTGCTAAAGCTCAGAGAGAGGCAATCATATAAGGTAGCAAACAATGAACATCTAGTAGCTACTGCTTATATAATGGCATGGGGGTGATAGGGGATAAGTAGCAAGTACATGTAAGTACTTGTCACTAGTTTTGAAGGCTAGAGCAAGTGCCTACCAGCGCCTACCCCGCAGCAAACACCTTTTGCCTCCAGTGCCGAAACACCGGATGACATTTGAAATTTGAAGCTTGAAGAATCGATGCCAGAGCAGACGAACTTGAATCTTGTTGTAAATTACTCTCCGAGGACATACATCGAACTCTGAATCTGATAGAAGCTGAGTTACCTCGGACGTACCTCCCACTGGATGTGATGATGATACATGAACGAGAACTTATTCTAAGGGCATTCAGATAGGATAACCGGAAATGACGCGGATGGGCCAATTGGTGCGTAGATGATCTTCTTACGCCAACGCAATTACTGACGATGGCTGTACTTGAATTAAATGGAAGACCTATCTCGCTCTGGTACGCATAATTTCAGGTGCGCGACCAACGCATGTTCTAGGAATGCCCTTGCCTTCAGTGCTTCAGCTTCAGGCCGGTCAGGCCTTACCGGGAACCCGAAGCTCTTCGCAAAGTTGATTGGTGCAATATCCAACCCAGCCATATAACCGGCGCAAACTTAACACACCGTCCACGTATTGCTACCCTTCCTTGCCGTCCCATTCCGCATACCCAACCGCATTTACACCTCTAAATCTCTTTCGCTTATCCTAGCCGCAGGCGAGGTACGGTCGTTCTCCCTATCTCAGCGACTATGGCTACCACTACCACTCCACGATATTCGAAGCATTGTATTTAGCTAAACCTTTCTCTCTGTACCCTGCTATCGTGACTCGCCAATGCTAGGGCAAAGTCATGCACTTATGACGGACGGTACACAGCTATAACTCTTCCGAGTTACCAACATCTTTGCTCATACGTCCGCCTCTACTTTTGATTTTGTTATCTATTGTTCAACTCGGAGGTCGAATATCATACTCTCTCAAAAAATATTTTATAGAACGTTGATCCCGGAGCGCCCTCGCCTCAGTACCTCGTTGTTGCGACCTACTAACGATTCACGTTCAACGCCCAACTCCCGAACCCACTTATATGCACCTACTTAATCTGACTCCCTTCCAATACTACCCAACTACCCCGAATCTTCTCTTCGACATTGCCCACTACAAATAACTTGAACATCTCTGAATTGTATGAAATGGGTATGAGACAATATGTGAGGTACCTGCCTATCCAACGTCTTGTCTAGCTACACAGCAAATGCAAACCATGTTGTGAAAATAGCAAGACAATTAAAGGAGAATCCAGGTCGAATCGCAAACGTTTGCCGATCGGTCCTGGTACAACCTGGTGGTTTTCCTACATACAAGGACCGCCCTTGCGAGGCAGACTCAACCAGCCCACTCTCGATGGTTTCTTTCAGCTGGCTTCACACTGCTCTGATTCCGGTAGGCATTTTCTCTCTTGATACACTGCACATGCGCAGTATACGAGGATCGACTGGTGATTATGGCGCGGAGGAATCTTGAATCGAGATCTGAATTGCATCACCTTTGATGTGAAAACCCAAACAAGTGGGATTCAAGCGACTGCTTTGGCGAGGCGGATTTGAGGTGAGGATCAGGAAGATAACAAGCGCATAAGAGTTTGAGGCGTGTACAAGAGTTTTATGGGAGAGGGTATAGGTGAGAGCAAAGGGACGGCGAGAGTGAGTAAGAGAGCATGGATAAGCGAAAAGCACAACAAAACTGACCCTCTTGGCAAAGAAACGGGTTTCGTCAGTGAATGCGGGACAGGCAGCGTATTTGAGTACAAGGGCGTGGGTGCGGATGCGAGTGCAGGTGCGGAAGAGATAGAACTGAGAACTGGAGAACGTATGGACGCCGAAGATCAGTAGACTCGCAAGCCAGAATCCACGAGAAGTCTGGTCCGCATGGGAAAGACTACCAGAAATGATGCAGATGGATGAACACGAAAGCTCCGATTTGCAAGGATGTACATGAAGGTGTAAGCTGTAACACTAAACTCGAAACTCCAACTGTAACGGAGAAAAAACGTTTTAAGCGGGGGTAAGAATTGTTTGAGTTGAGCTGTTGAACGTTGAGATCTCTGAGACCTCTGAGCGACGGTGACGACGGTGGTTGCGCGGTTGCTTATCCGAAAGTCAAAAGGTCGGGAGAGCAGAAATGGCTATTCCAGACTCGGCTATCACAGAACTCCTTGTCCAGAGTATACACGAGATTGAGCATATCACCAAGATTTCACGAGCCTTTTTTGCAGCGAGAAGGATAGACATTGAGGTGAGAGATCCCACCTGGGAAGTAATGATAGTACAACGGAGTGGCTAAACGTACAATACCGACGACGAAGTCTGGCTCGAACGCCACAATCTTCTACAACATTCGAGATGGCAAATAAGTTATTGTAAAGGTACACCAGGTGGTTGGTTCGATAAATGAACATTTTGCATACCCTTTATAGCAAGTTTCTCCTTCTCATCTTCCTCTTGAGCGAGCCATGTCAAAGGAAACCGATGCCATTGCAAAGTAGCTTCCAGCGTAACATTCTTATCGACACCCATGGCCTTTCTGGCGGCTTCGATAATAGCCTCCGACGTGAAACCGGGGTGAGGCTTGTTCCATTCTGCAACTAGATAATAGTTCCCGTCTACTCCACCGACGACACTGGGCCCGAGCTCATAACTATAGGTAATTAATTCGGGATATAATAGATAATCTGGTTGATGGACACACCTGAATGGACCCTCCCATCGCGCCGAAATCACTTCTCTAAACTCGCCATAACCAAATGGTATGCCCAAGTTTTTGCTGAATTCGCGAGGAGAGCAGACCCATGCGAGCCCGTACAAGGGCGTTCTTTTTCCTTGGACTATACTATCACGACGTGGTGGAGGTTGGTCTGGAGGAAGGCGGCGAGGAAATCTAGAAATCCGTTAGCTTTAGCTTGGTGTCAGTAAAGCTGGTTAGAAGACTGACATTTGAGTCGACATCACATTGATGAAGATGAGAAGAGTTGAGTGTGACCGTAATGCATGACTTGTCTCCCACGGAGTCACATCATCGTTTCGTATCACTGATTCGCTCAGCCAACCAGGATGCTTTATTATTATCCTTAACGCTGCTGCGCAGCAATCCCCGACTACAAGGCAAATGTACTTGGGGTCACATCTTGCCCCTTCATCTTTTGTTCACCTTATATTATTTGCTGTTAATCTAGTACTTGCTTACTCTTATTTCTGCTACTGACTATGCTTAACTGATCATTAACTTTCATTATCTTTCACTAGCGCTTGATTGACTTCGTTTGAGCAATGTTTGAGTGCAGATAAATGATATGATCCAACAGATGATAAAGTCATGTTCGCGTCATGTGCACAGGGAGTGAACAAATTCCAGTACTTCTCACAGTTCCAAAGAGAAACTTGGCCCCTGTTATGGATTGCTAACCAGCTGTGGGCACTATTCAAGAAAAATCACTGTGTGATTAGTTGAAAAAGCAGCCGTGTTGAGGAGGTGACGCTGGGATTTATTGAGCAAGGTGCAAAGAAACAAGAGTACAGGAGTAGATAGAAAATAGGAATAGGAAGCAGGAAATGGTTGAAAAACTATAAGTGGGACTCCTAGACACAACTTAAAGAGCTGCTATGATAATTACTGGCAGAGCAATAATCAAGAAACTGTAAGGAATATTGTCAAACAGATGATATGCATGATATGAGAACATACCTGGCAGAGTTAGGATAGAGAGAAGTCAGTTTGTCACTCTACCTGTGGATAAATATGCTACAACTTCACTTGTGAGTGTGGGCCATCGCGCTAAGTGCATGGCAGGTACGAGTCCTGATGTTTTATTATTGCCATTTTACAAGCGCAGAAACGTTTCATTAGAATTCAACAAGACAAGCAAAAACTACCTTTGGAGTCCACAGGCATGCATTGAGCTGAAATGTTGATATAATAGTGGACAAAGTCAAGGCTTGAGCTTGAGCAGTATCTGGTGAAAACTTAAAAAGATATGAAATGGAGTCGGATCCATTGGAGAATGTGAGTGAGACAGAAGGGCTTGGGACATCAATGTTCAACGTTCAACATTGATACTTAGATTCTTTTATGTTACTTGAGTTTGGGTTTGTAGACTTGACTTTCTTGCACTTCAAAGGTTTTTGTATTGTCAGCACAACACTGCTTTTTGTTGAAGTCTTTTATACATTGCCTTTTATACATTGCCTAAAACACTATGAGATGTGATTGGCGAGTGAAAGATAAGAGCATACAGCTCAGCTTTCCTGGTACCCTTGATGTTAAATGTCGAAATGTTGAAACTTGAAGCTCAAACATCGAGAATATTGAGAGGTTGAGTCATCGATCACAGTGTGCAAATGAGAAATTGTGCTATAACTTCTTATAAGTGGTGTCTGAATGGGACAAGATAGGAAGCAAGTGACTTTTCCTCTTCATCAGAGCCTTGTTCAACTTGTACAAATTGAGTGACAATAGAAAATTGAAATACTCGTAGAAGAAGAATTACACACAAGCAGTAGACCTACTTTGAGTCTTGACACCACCAAAACAAGCCTGTAAATCCACAGTTTCTGGTCAACAAACAGAATGAAAGAAACAGGTTTTCAGCAAAGTGGTCAATTGACAAGATTTTAACGGGATTAACAACAGAAGCTAAGCCAAAGGCAATGAATTTGAATGAAAGAAAAAATTGATTTGTACTGTGAAGCACGTGACGCACGATTTGACGCTCCAAATATATCGAAATGAAATCGTTTTTGGGTCAACCCGATTAGGACAAAATCAGGCTTAATTGGGACAAATTCCCATGCAAAACCCGCCATAAGGACGAGCCTTCATTTCATTCAGGACTCGTAAAATGTCCAAGTGAGCACTTCAGGCACCCCTTTCAATGCCCCAACTTAGGGCCAATTTTTCATCAAATATTGACCTCCTGGAGCAGGCAGTACCGGGCATTTACCGACCTTGGTACTACCAAGGCCCACGTGCCAGGGTCCTGGTCTGGTACTACCACCTTGGTACTACCGGATTGAATTTTTCAAATCTCTTTTCTGGAGCCCAGAGCCATCCCCTTCAACCCTACCAGTCATCCCTTAAACTAGACTATTCATTGGGCATGCCACATCATTTGCGTGCCAAATAGGCTCACAGCTTGATCACTGATGGTTGCATGATTCCTGCTGCCTGCAGCCAGAGCCCACCACCGCCAGGATATTTTTTCTGCAACAGATTGATAACCTGAAACCTTGGTTGCCCTTCTCTTCTATGTGTTGGAGACGATGGAATCAGCTAAGCAATTGATTTGCTTGCTGAAGTTTCTCTTATGGTGTCGGTTGTTTGTTTTCCCCCGGAGTGCACACCATGCGGGATATTTATCTATTTATCCTTGTGTTTTACTTTATGTTTTATGTATATTACTCCGCATATTTCTCCGTAGCTGTAGTCTATTTAAGGTAGCTTACAGTATGATTTTCCCCTGCGCGTTTGCTAGGGCTTCTTGCTATTAGACCGGAGTGAACGTTGAGCTTATTCGACACCTTCTTTAATTCACTCCAACACTATGACTGTGTACATATAGTACATTTATTTACAGGTTTTAAATGTTTCTATAACAATACATAATAAATATTGCAAGATGGGTGGGTAGAAAGACAGTGCTGTATGCTCTTTCTATGACCCCTCTTATTGTTCTTTGAAGTAGATCTCCCCTGATAGTTGGAACTTGAGCTGGGAAGAATACCTTTTATTCAAAGTTAACTAATTAAAACCAAAGTCTCATTGTTACCAAACCATGGAAGAAGGAATTTCACTTTGGTCTATGAATGTTACATGCCTACTTCAGTCAAGCTGAAGTTAAATAAATAGGAATGGTGTATGTAGGGCTTTGTGGATGTTATCTGTACAGTATTATTACTGAATAAATAACTATTACAACTGTTTTTGGATTCTAATAGCTCTGTAATATGAAGTCTTGGCACTACTGGGTCTTGTACTACCGGTCTGCCAACATGTTATGGACGTTTTGTCAATTACTAATATTTATTAACTTGAGTGCTAAATAAATGAATCTGGTTTGGGACCATGAATCCATGCTAATGTTAAGTTTGCTACTCCCAAGAGCTTGGTATTACCGAGCTTGGTACTGCCGAGTTTGGTACTACCAATTTTGGTACTACTGAGTTTGGTACTACCAGGGCTTGGTATTACCGAGTTTGGTACTACCAGTCTTGGAAGACCTGGGTATAATATTACTGTCTCGGTTCAGTGGTTCCAATAGCATGACCTGCATCAAGGAGTGGATGCCATTGTGAACATTGGACAGGGAACAAAGGCTGGGTGTCTTCTGCACAACTCTAGTAGTGATAGCCTATACATGTACTTTCAAATTCCAATAACCTCAGATAATGTTCAAGCTATTACCTATATACAAATTAATTTACATACACATATGTTATGTAGGGTGGGTGACAATTTACCTTACCTTATTTAAACTCCGCTACCTTACAGCTACCTTATGTATTGAAACTACCTTAACCTACCTTTAAGGTACTTAAAGGACCTTATTGAACAAATTACCTTATTTGACCCCATTACCTGATCTTACTTCCACTTGGAAGCTAGACCTCACAATTAAGTACACCAAATTACACCAAATACTTGCCAATGTTGACTATGATAACACCCTACTGTTTATACCCAGTCTGCTAGTGCATCACAAAAATTTAATCTGGCAGCAGGAATCATCATGTAGCAGTCAGATAATGATCAGGCTGTGAGCCTATTTAGCAGGCAAACAATGCCCAATGCATAGTCTAGTGCAAGGGATGACTGGTAGGGGTTGAAGGGATGGCTCTGGGCTCCAGAAAAGAGATTTGAAAATTTCAATCCGGTAGTACCGAGGTGGTAGTACCAGACCAGGACCCAGGGCCCAGGTACCAGACCGTGGTACTACCAATCCGGTAATACCAAGGTCGGTAAATGCCCGGTACTGCCTGCCCCAGGGGGTCAATATTTGATGAAAAATTGGCCCTAAGTTGGGAGATTGAAAGGGGTGACTGAAGTGAAGTGAGAGGCCCAGAGGATGGGTCCAGGCTGGTGACAATAAGCCTGGAGACTCCTGGAGAACACCCAGAGAATTGTCTGGACAAATCTGGGGAAGAACTCACCAGAAGAACATCCTCTGATAGAGGGAGTATAGTGCCGTCATTGAAGGAACACAGAATGGCCCAAGCGCTCCTCCCTCAACCTTGCCTCAACCACGTCAATAAATTGTGCCGCATGGAAATTTCAGCAGATACAGCATGTAGCAAGCCACCTCCAACACTGCTCCCGATCATGCTACTGCCCCAGCTTAGTATTGGACTCTGTTGCTCTTGAAATGTTTTATGCTTGCATTCTTCACTCTCATGTATCAGTTATATCCCAATGTACATCAGACTTCTTGATGTATCATCACCCTTAGTTTTGCTCTCGAGATGCACTCCACTGAGACATTTATGAGTTGCATCCCATCATGTGCCAGACTTATTGTTGTACTCATTGCTTGCTGTTGAGGAACTGTTGCGTCATTTTAAACTTGGTGGTTAATCTAGCTAGTGTCCTAGGTAATTGAATGCATATATGTAAGTGTTAGAGCTTACTCCGTACATATACATATTGGGACTAATATACGCAGCTTTGACCATCCCTATTCTGTATATGTGCTTACTTTATACTATACAGCTGGTACTTAGTCATGTAGAGTGGCATATACGACTCCCTCAGTTGCTTTCCTAACAACTGAGGTGAGACCATTTTCTTTATATTTAGTTTATCCACTTACTGACATACATACAGTTGAACTTACCTTAACAGGTATATAATATAGTTGCTTTCCTAACAACTGAGTTGAACTTACCTTAACAGATTATGAGACTCGGGCTCTAACAGCACAAATATCGAGAAAAACATATTATCAAAAGTATATTGTCCAGTGCGAAAATGTCGTCAGGAAATCTACTAAACATACCAAGACTCCCAGACGAGAAACAGCTCGTTGGCCAAGAAAACTGGAGGCCATTCAAAAGAGAAATTTTATTTGCTATCCAATCAAAAGGCTTGACGGGCTATCTCGATGGGACTATCGCTAGACCAACCCCTGTGGCTACCTACCCTGGACCAATCTACACGCCGCAGCAGACGCCACTGTTCAGCCCAGTTCCCCAGTACAAGGAGTGGGAAGCCCGTGACAGGCTTGTTGCTGGAGCAATTGTGTCAAACGTGGTTGACCCCACCAGCCTTGGAATTGATGAGACAAAGAGGGCCTCCAAAATCTGGAAGAACCTCATTAAGCAGTTCGAGAAGAAAGATGAACAACATATCCACTTTGCAGATACAGCTCTCTGTTCTGAGAGATTCGACCCGCTCAAACAGACCATGGAAGCCCACAAAAAGAAGATGCGAAACCTCCTGAAAAAGGTCCATGACCTAGGAGGGAGTATTCCCAACGCACAGTTCTGTCTCATTCTTATCTCATCCATGCCTAGCGACTGGAAGCGAGATGTCTGCATTGTCCCAGGAACGTCCAGTGCAGACATGTTCACATACCTTCATACTCTCTGGCTTCAGAAGGAAGAGGAGAGATTGGAGGAGGAATGAGAGACCAAGAAGGTCAAGGCATTCATGGCCACCCATCCTCAGGGTAACTACCAACAGCGCACTGGAGACAGGCCCACATTCACCTGCCACAGCTGTGGAAAGCCTGGACACATGGCTAGGAAATGCTGGGTGAAAGGCGGCGGTATGGAAGGCCAAGGACCGAAACAGGGACAGTCAAACAAGGGAAAGACCGAACTGAATGCGAAAGTAGTAGCAATGGAGGACACCAAGTCTGATGCCAGCACACCTATGGCTACCTACGTCTTATTGGCAAATGCCATGAACCCCTTGAGTATGTCTAAATCCATCCAAGAGCTTGAACCAATCACTGACTCTGAGGCTAGACTGTATAATCCTGTTCTAAAGGTCACAGGTCAGCAAAAGGGGGGAGAGCATGGATGTAGATAAAGACATACTTAGTTATACAATTGTCAGCTCTAAAGATTGTACTGTCTGCAAGGGAACTATGTCCCTATACTCACCTCCCGCTCCTATAACACAAACTTTTCTTGACTCCGGCATGTCAGAGCACCGTTGGGTGCACAAATCAGACTTTATTGAGTATACTGAGGTACAAGGGCAGAGAGGCAATAGCGCCATATTGGGCGACGTGGGGAGATTTGAAATACAAGGAGTTGGGACAGTACAATTTGTCATGCGCATAGGCGAGAACGAAAGGACCATAAAACTCCAGGGCGTAAAACACACTCCATCATTCACACACAACCTGATATCACTCTCAACATTAGACCACTGTAAAGTCGCCCAAAGGGGAGGTCATTATACAGGGGCACAGCAAAGCAAAGATGTATGAGGTGGAGATCCTAGAGTCAGGGAGTGTAAACATCAACTACTCGCGTGCAAGAGATAAACCAGCCAACTTACTTACTTGGCATAGACGGCTAGGCCACATTGCAATCCAGCACATACTACAGTGCATGACCAGTTGGAATCTTGTTGACAGTCTGAATATTATAAAAAGCAAGGTGGAGGGGATGTGCAAAGATTGCCTATATGGGAAGGCAAAGAGACAGCCCTTTGATGAGGTACTCATGCACGAGACCAAGGTACTTGAGCGCGTACACATTGACATGTTCAGGCCAGCGAGAACACAAACCAGAGGAGGATGCAGCTACCTTCTGCTCTGCATGGACGGGAAGTCATCGTTCCATTTACCGTTCTACTTGAATAATAAATGCAAGGAGACGGGGTTGAAGTGCCTACACGAGTACCGCATTATGGCGGAGAAGCAGACAGGGAAGAAGCTGAGAACCATACGCATAGATGGCGGTGGAGAGTTGAATAATGGAGCAGTAGATGAATACTGCACTGAAAATGGCATCCTTATTGAGAAGGTACCACACAATTTATCTGCGGCAAATAGAGTGGCTGAGTGAGCGTTCAGGACTGTAATGGAGGGGACACACACATTGCTTGAGGGTTCAGGCTTTCCATATTACTTCTGGGGCGAAGCGTCGGCGATGTTCATTTACATGGATAATTTTGTCCCATCAGCAAGATACCCAGACCTTGTACCTGTTGAGCAATGGACAAGCAAGAGACAGGACATATCACACCTGAGGCCCTTTGGGTGCAATTGCTGGGCGACATTACCACAAAGAACTGACGGGAAGCTTGGAAGGCAAGCGGTCAAAGGCAGACTACTGGGATATCTGGGAAGACAGGGGTACAGGATCTGGGTTCCAGAAATGAAAACCATTGAAGAAAGTCATGATGTGGTTTTTGAGGAAGGGACACCACACCATACACATATGCCAACAGCTCAGGGTGATCAAGATGTAATTGAAGATAACGAGATAATCAAACAATTGGACCCAATTGACCCTGTGTCTAAGCTTAACCCTGATACAACACCCGCAGCTATGCCAAATGTGGACACACCATGGATGCACAGTGAACCACTCAAACCTGCCGAACCTGATAACCTTGGTGCAGCACCCAACTGCAGAACACCATACAACCACCAGAGCCAGTCCGCCGTAGTGCATGCGGCCATATCCCATCACATAGACTCATCAAGAGTGGAGAATATGAGGAGCAAGAAGAGAAAGCGAGGGTGGAGGGAGAAGCATGGACTAACGAGGCAGTGGCAGAGGAACAGCCACTGGCACTTATCTCCAAAAGCCCATACTCCTTTGCCATGACATCAGGCGAACTCTGGGTGCCGACCTCATACAAACAGGCGATGAAGCGGCCAGACCTCTGGAGGGAGCCAATGGAGAGGGAGTACAGGACATTGATGGTGAAGGACTGCTGGGAGCTTGTACCTCTTCCCCCGGATGCAAATCTGACTGGCGGCAGGTGGACCTATGCAATAAAATTCAACGCTGAAGGGAATCTGCTAAAGCGAAAAGCGAGGTATGTTGCTCAGGGCTACACACAAATACAGGGTCAGGACTATGATAAGACATATGGTGGAGTAGCGCATATGGAGTCTGTCCGACTGGTCTTGGCAATCATCACAGTTCTGAAGCTGTCTATCTTCCAGGTGGACTTCACTGCAGCATTCCTCAATAGTCCAATCATGCACAAAGTCTACATGAAACAACCAGAAGGGTTTGTTAAGCCCGGAACAGAGCACCTTGTGTGTAAACTGAAAAAGTCAATATACGGCACAATGCAGGGAGCCATGACTGGCAGGCGACACTAGTGGAGGGCTACAGGAACAATGGGTATACAACTTCACAGGTGGACCCATGTATCAGATTTTGACAAGTCGGGGATGAGTATACCATAACAAGCACATACGGGGACAACATATGTGGAGGATCTTCTACTGAGGCAGGACGCGATAAAGCAGTTGAGGACCTAGGAAGTCAATGGGTCGCAAATGAGGTGAGGATGGAGGTACTGCTTGGAATGACAATCAGACAGAACCTGATAACCAAAGCAATTACACTCTCACAAAGGAGGTATTTCGAACGCATGCTCAAGCACTTTGGATTTCAGGATGTACGACGACGGAATACTCCCCTCCCACCGAATGTCAAACTAATAGAAGCACCGAACCCATTGCCAGAGGAAGGACGACAGTTTATGGAAGACAAGCCCTACCGCGCCTTCATTGGATCTAGTATGTGGGGCCAGGTATGTACCCGACCCGACATGGCATATGCAGCAGGGCTGCTAGCAAAGTACCAACTAAACCCAGGTTGCAACACTGGGAATGTGTCGTGTGGCTAGCGGGGTACATAGCAAACACACTTGACTATGACATCATCTATGGGTGCCCAGAGCCATTAGAGGACAAGCCAGGCACAGGCCTCAAACCACATGGGTTTGTAGACTCTGACCACGGCAGGTGCAGGGACACATCCAGGTCGACCTCCGGATATGTCTTCTTCATGGCAGGTGGCCCCGTATCCTGGAGTTTGAAAAGACAAGCAACAGTAGCCCTTTCGATGACCAAGGCTGAGTACATTGTGCTGTCCTGTGCCACACAACAGGCAATCTGGCTGAAATTGTTCTTATCCGAGGTGAAGCAGGAGGGTCCAATTGATATGCAAGGCGATAACTTCGGGTCAGTGTGCTTGACAGAGAACCCCAACCGGCACGCACTGGTCAAACACATCGAGATGAGGCACCACTACATGCGAGAGAAGGTGGCGAGTGGGAGGTGATGGTAACGAGGATTCGATTGGGCGAAAATGTGGCAGACGTGTTCACCAAGGCACTGAGCGGCCCAACCCACTCCACGCTGGTATCACTTCTTGGGATAGACCATACAGAGTAGGGGGGGTGTTAGAGCTTACTCTGTACGTATACATATTGGGACTAATATACGCAGCTTTGACCATCCCTATTCCATATACGCCATGCTTACTTTATACTATACAGCTGGTACTTAGTCACGTAGAGCGGCATATACGACTCCCTCAGTTGCTTTCCTAACAACTGAGGTGAGACCGTTTTCTTTATATTTAGTTTATCCACTTACTGACATACATACAGCTGAACTTACCTTAACAGGTATATAATATAGTTACTTTCCTAACAACTGAGTTGAACTTACCTTAACAGTAAGACCAGTGTTCTACTTAAGGGATAAGGCTTAAGTGGGAAGGCCTCAAGTTAAGGCCTTAACATAAGGCTTTAAGAATTTCCAAGGATATCTTAAGGTCTTAAGGCCTTACAGAGTCTTAAAACGATGGTACTGCATTGGCCAGGAGAGTCAACTAGTACCAACAGCTGATCTCAACTGGAGCAGTTGGAAGATAAGAAGAGCAAAGTGGGTACATGATGTTTGTGAAGTGAGAACAGGGAGATAATGAGTTGCTTGAGTATCAGGCACCACTTCACCAATCACACCATTGTGCTAGTATGTCTTCAGATATTTTACATTTGATCACTCCTGCTAAACTTTTTGTGAGTTATTGAAGTGAGTGCAAAGGTCAAGGAGGGTTATTATAAAATAGGCAGTGCTTGTGGAAGGTCTGATTCACGTTGAGAAGGATACTATACTTGACAATGGTGCCATTGGAGACTATTTGGAGTTACTGATGGCTTGATGGTGACCAGGTATACCAGAAATGATGCTTGTAGCCAATTTGTAGCACAAATTCACTTGTGGCTGGCCAAAATTAATAAAATAGATTACAAGTCTTAATTAAGGGCTTAAATAGACCTAAGCCTTCAAGGTCTGGGATTCCGGGTTTACGGCCTTAATGTAGAACACTGTGTAAGACAGTAAAACAACCAAACACCTAGTGCTGAGGTATTTAAAGTACTTCCAATAGAGTATAATTTGTCTGAAGGCACTGGTACAACCGGGCAACTACCTGCCACAATAAGTGGGATAAGATACTGCTAAGCCAAGAAACAGTTGTAATCATACAGTAGTAGAGAGTTATGAATCACTCTAATGTCGTAGGTATCCGGCGCAGTGGGGACTCGGAGCCGTGAGGCTCCCTCAGGAGATTGGGGATATAAGTGCTCTATTGCTCTATATTACTTGGCATTCATACCTGGCCTTATATACTACAGTACGGGTACTCTACGAGGTGTCTACCGGGTCTGTAAGTATTAGTAAGTATCTTGGTAAGTAAATCAGTAAGCAACGTCGGAGGAATATCAGTGCCGGATTGACATGATGTCATCGGCTCGGCGAACTACAACATCTAAGGCTAAGTATAATCATTTACTTAAACATGTAGAAGTTGACAGGATAATGGATTGCAATGCTGCTCATTAGAGAGTTGATCTACATACACTGATTGTTTAAGAAATGGCATTGATTCCCTAGAAAAGCAGGAATACTCGGGAGAGTCGGAACGACGGAAGTAGAGTAAGCGCGCAAGCGCTTACTCGGCATGGCTCAACTTGAAAACCTATTAATATTGGCTGGGTTTATCACAAATGGAGAGCTCGTTCCGGATATATCCCAGAAAGGGATATTCCTGTCAATTACATATGCCGAGCGGTTTGATTCAAGACCGCTCACAAGAGTGAATTATAAATATTGTGAAAGCAAGCTCAAAAGAGGGGAAGTACGAGGAACGAGAAGAATTGCCATGCCTTGGCGATGCCGGTAGGTCATATGCGCCCGCATAGCCTAATTGGGCATGAGCCTCCCGGCAGTGATCCGAAACATTCATGGTTATGATGGAGATCATCGAAAAACAGACCAGCCGGCATAGCGGCTCGACATGAAACAACTGGCACGGCGGCTGAAGATCAGGTGGGAAAGAACTACCCGATCTGGCGGTTTTTGAAGAATCCAACACTCAATTGGCACCTACAAGACCCTCCCTTCCCTTCGGTCAGAGTCGGGGATTAGGACACAGAGCTTGCGAATCTAATATCTAATATCTAATTCTTACTCAAAACTTCTATCCGACTCTGCTAGGTCACCCTCAGCTCATATGGGTATCACCTAAAGAAGCTAAAGCTTGAATGGATCCAGGCGCCTTATCTGGTGAAGCTCGGGGTGTATACGTGTCGACTCTGCTCTCATCATGCCCATTGTGCAACAAGCTCGTATCAGGGAAGCCTGCGTGATGTCCTTGACCGCATCCTGGCTAACCAAATCAACAGAACTGGTCCATAGTGTTTCTAGAATCTAGATGTCCAGTTTCGAGCCACAGGCTCATGAAGAGCTTACCCCCAGCCACCCATCTTGGGACAGCTAAGTCTCTTTGCAGTACTCCCCTCAATGGCCACTGGCCAGGACCAAGCATCATCATCTAGAACGAATTCGCTAGGGCGGGCTGGTATTATTGCAACATAGGACTAGTAAAGGGCAAAGATACAAAACTATGAAGCTAAAAGAGATGCGGGAGGGGAGAATGATTGAGACCAGATGAATTACGATATGAGCAAGAGGACCTAGGAGACGGCGAGGTGATCAAAGGACGCAGTCACGCAATTCTCCTGGATACTCTCCAACTACATTAATCGCAGTGCGCCTTTCCTCCATAGACCTTGTCCACACCGCTGAGTATGGATCAAACCTTTTCGAGCATGGGTCAGCCGCATCATATTTCGTTAACGGCAGACTTTGCCAGTGGTCAGGAGTGTTTACCCTTGAAGCTTGATGACGAGAAGTTGGATGGAACTATGGAACAGATATGTTTTTGTTGAGAGCAATGGAGACGAGAGAAGACATAGCAGGTTTAAGGCAACCGAGGCAGCTGATACTTGGGGCAACCTACCAGTGATAAACGGTGTTTTTTAGTCGGCCTTGACAAAGCTTCGAGCAGCGCTTGAGCGCTTGTTTTCACCCGGATTCGTTTGTTCAACGACACGTTCAGCTACTCCTTCACCCAACCGGTCTAGAAAGTCAAATGTCTACGCTTATAATAACATCAGTCCCACCGAGTAACCGAACCAAATCTAACCACAAAAGATCATAACTACGTTGTTTTCTTACCGGGTTCTCCAGCAAAATATCTCGACTCAAAGTCAGGTTTGCCACAAGCAAAGCTTACAATACCGTTCTATCTGTATAATCGGGCATCTTCTATAGTGCCAGGAACATATTTTACAAAACCAAGACCGCTTTCGACTAGTACATCGTTGATTAAGATTACTCCATCCGAGTCCGTTAATGCAGACGCCGGCTAGCTCTTGTGTCTCGCTCGAAAAACCTCCGGGAATAGTGACAACTCAGTCAAGCTTGGTTTTGAAGCTTTGAAGGCTAACGCAATAAGAATCAGCGGAAGGCTACTGGCGGAGTTCATTATTTGGATGGGATAACGGGCTATCGCGGACAGGGACAGTTGGTGCGTAGATAATTTTCTTCCCCCAATGCAATCTCTGACGATGGGCTCTACATATGTACATAGGTGTATTTGTATTTCCTTTCCGACCAATTTCCCTTTACCCCTCAACCAAAGCCATACTGGGCGAGTTCGAACACGAAGAGCTTTATTGTTCTGGTACGCAAGTTTATTAACTCATGTGCGCTTCGTACTAACGAACGTTCTAGGAATATCCCCACCTTCAACCCCCACTTTTCCCTCCGGACAATTTCACCCGGTATACATTCTCTTCATCGCCTCTGGACCTAACAGCTGTCTCTCCAGTCAGCACAAATTCAGCCTCAAGGACGAAGTGCCAGACGACCTCAGGCTTAGCTTCAAGCTCAGTACTCGAGCACTTTCACGGACCTCTGTCTAGTCATCTCAGTAGACAAAATTTTATCCACTCCTCCTGTCTTGCAGCCCTCGCCATCTTCGATTCTTTCCCTTCAGCACAAATTCGGCATCAATGCATCCTCAAAGACGAAGGGTCAATGACGCCTACAACCTCAGGGTTTAAGTCCAACACTCGAGCACTTTCTCGGACCTCAGCTAGACAAAATTTTATCCGTCTATCCAGAACTACGATAGTAATATTACAGAAAGAACGAATCGCAACAAAGGCTTTCCCAGAAAATTGAAAGATGCCGTTGTTAGGCTCTTGACTGTGATGTGTTCGCGAACATGTGCAAGCAGGGTATGGATATATGAATGGATGCTAGACTCATGACTTGTGGCTGGAAACCTCTTCATATCTCCATATCTCCATATCTCCATACATCATTGTCCTATCTCTATACGTCTAACTAATTAATCTGCTTATAGCTAGTAGCTAAAGCGTTCTCTGCCTTCTCCACCTCGTTCCTGCTACAGGAATAGCTGTAGAGGCTGTCGCTGGAACGTCAGAATAACCCGGAACTAGATGCACTCCCCGTCTCATGCGCGCTCGTGCTTTGCTTCCTTTCTCTCTCAATCTATGGCCTTCTTCGAACAAAGTTATGGCTTCCAGGTTAATGGAGGGAAATTTTATGCCGTGAATGGTGACATGAATGCAATGAACTCCTTCATGATATTCAGAGCCTTCATCCATCTCAATTCCTTAAGGTGAGATTCACAAGGATATGCATTGGTCAAGTATTATTGAGGCCCCATTTTTTATTATTACGCAGTCATTTCCTAATCCTCCATTTGAAGTAATAAGACGCTGGACACAATATCTGGCTGATAAACCACAAGGGCTTGATGTTGATGTAAAGAAGGCTGAAAGGGCTTGGGAAAATCATCCTCCCTACAAATAGCATGTAGACCTGGAAGGCGAGATCAAGAAGTCAACCTGGTCCGAGGAACCTGGTCAATCCAGACAGTTGGATACATATTTTCAAGAAGATTTAGCACTAATTAGCTCGATAAGGTAAACAAAGTCCTATTCAAGTCCATACAAGGCTGAACTTTTGTATCTTTAGTCCGATTTCTTGACAAGTATAACCTTTCTTTGTATGTACTCCGAGTATCTATGTATTCGTCCAAGCCTTCCATGAAAACTTGAAGGAACCACGGAATACTATATAGGCGTCTCTGGACTCCGATGCGCCATGTCTTCGAGCTCGTGAGCTAAAATAAAGCTGGATCTGAATGTAGAAAGATACGTACAGCTTTGACTCGTGGGCTTGGGCGCTAATGCAGCGCTTTCTCAGACCTACTAGCCCATTAGAACTACCACAGCAATCCACTAGAAGATCAACTACGACAAATTCTTTTTCAGAAAATCAAGATACGCTGTTGCCGTACTCTGAATTCTCGACTGTCGACTGTCGAGTTTCAGCGAACAAAGACACGCTCACAACACGCTCATCCTTTCTCTTCCACTCTAACGGTATCAATTCAACCAGGGCGAGTCAATTTTGCCAGCGGGATATGAACATATGAATGGACTTCAGACTCATGACTCATGGCTAGAACCCTCAACGAACGTTCCTGAACCTCAACAGTCATCATCATTTCGCACCATCGTCAGGAATTCTGCGGTCTACAAGCCCTCAAGCTTCCAAGGCCTTGCGGAAATGGAGTAGTACATGTAATGCGGTCCAAGTAGGTTTTTAAAGTTTAATACAAGATAACCGAAGTGACTCAGGCAAGCTAGGCGGTTAGCAGCGTTTTTTTGGATGTCTTGACTCCAAATTTTGACTTGACATTGACCGGTGACCAGCTCGACCGTTGTGTCGATTCTTGACAATCCTGATCGTACACCCTGCGCCGGATGTCCTGCTTCGGGCCTCAGGCCTCAATATTCAATACTCAGCACTCAGCGTTCAGCAGTAATGCTCGGTGCCGGCGGCTCGTAGATCATCGATGGATCATAAACGCGACATAAACGCGAACGCGACGCGTCATGATCCATACCTCCATACCTTTTTCTGTATGTAAGTACACTCGAGTCATTTTTACGCGCCTGTCTATCTTGGCTTGTTGAACATGATATCTATCATCCCATCCATCCATCATCTTACATCCAACTAATTAATCTACCTATAGCTAGCAGCTACGCACCCTCCGCCTCGTGTCCACCTCATTCCCTCCGAGTCACCGAAAATCGATTTCCCAAGGTATTTTTCCGATTCGCCGATTCGCTGATCCACTGATTTGAACGTCCAAGGGGCTTTGACCTTTAGTTTCTTTGCGTAGCGCTTGACCTTTGCACATGTATCGACCTTTTGGCAAAAATCAAATCAACCTCGCTCGGGCTCGAGCTCGAGCGTAGCCAAAAGCTTAAGCTTAAGCATATCAGGATTAGACTACGGCAACGGATGAAAATTTGACTCTCACGGTCTTTGTCTTTTCCGTCTTGTTGTTTTCGCATGGGCTGGTCCCAGCGACGTCGTTCGTTGCTTTGTCCAGAGTTTTTCTTCGGCGCAACCACGAGGCAGAAAATAAAATAAAATAACATAAACAAGATAAAATAAAAGAGAAGAAAGGAGAAGGCATTCCTTTTGGGGATAGCCGTGCAGTTTTATGTATGTATGTGTGAATTGGCAAAAAGGCGCTTTCAAAGAAGAAAGGGTGCAAACGAAGAAAGGGATCTTTTTTTCAATGATTGTTATTTAACGACCGGGGATTATGCCTTCGCTTCCCCAACTAACCAGCCCGCCGAACATGTCTCTCCGTAAAAACTCTATGGCCAGTCTGTGCTATACGATCCAACAATACGACTCAGTCGCGATGGACACTTTCGATGATATGTTACAACAACACGTTATGCAGTTCGAGGATGAGGAGGAGTTGTCGTCGACAAAGAAGAGTTCAGCGTTCGTGGAGATTTCGAGTTCTAAGACGCGTTCGAGTACGCCACAGAGGACTCGACCGTTGTTGGCTGGAAGTCCGTTCACCATAAGCGATAGCGAGTCGGATGACGAGGACAACGAAGTGCAGCAAAGGGCAGAGCCTGAAGATATTGACGCGGAAGCAGACATGGAGGTCGAAGAAGACAACGACAGCGAAGACGAATCGTCCTCCTCTGATTCCTCCTCTGATTCCGATTCCGACTCCGACTCTAGCGACTCGGATCTCGAATATATACCCGACATACCTCAGCAGTCAGACGCGTCGTAAGTCTTTGTTCGACTACAACTCTTGATTTCTTTGTTCATATTTCACGCAGTCATTTCGTCAAAGAAGATACGCCTTTTATTCCACACATTCACGCTCATACTGCTCCAGAACAACACTTTCCTTCGCCTACTCTTCCTCACCGAGCCTTGAGCCCAGCTATGACGATGCCAAAGGCCGAGCCTGTAACCGACAACGACAACGACGACGGCGACGAATATATACCATCCACCCGCAAGGTCGACGACGACGAATACACCCCACCCACCCGCAAGGCCTCCTCCCCATCCACTAAACGCACACCATCCCCCAAATCCCGTAAACGCCCTACTCCATCAGACTTCTCCTCCTCCGAAGACGAATACACACCCATACCGCGTAAACGCGCACGTACCCGCACCCGCACTCACGCTCGCACTAAACAACAGTCCCCTACCCGGCCTACCCAACCGACCAGCCCCTCCGACGCCAAACGCCCCCTCCGCACCCCTGCTCCCGAAACGCCCAATCCTCCTCCCCCGCCCTCCTCCAGGCATTCACCGCCGCCGCCGCTGCCGCCCCCTCCGCCCCAAGGCCAGCGACTTCATCTGCCCGTCTGCAACTGGATACAAACCAACAAACGCATGCCCGACTTCCAGCGCCACCTCAAAACCCACCTCCGCGCCGACAAAGACGACCAGACGCAGGGCTGGTGGTGCAAAGGCGTTCGCATCGAGGCGAGGCACGAGGTCAATCAGCATGCGAGGGACGTTAATTCCAAAAAGCTGATCGGGGACGACGCGGAGATGTATCTGTTCCACGACCACATGCGGGTCGGCGGGTGTTTGCAGACGTTCAGCAGGAGAGACGCGTTGAAGAGGCATTTGCAGAACGAGAACGGCAAATGCGTGGGCGTTATTGCTTGGGGAGTGGGCGAGAATAACTGATTCGTTACTTTACTTTTTTTTTTGACTCGAAAGCTTTTTATTCGATTATGAGTTTTATCTCTCGTGTAGCAGTTTAATTTGTAGTTGTATGAACTTTTTTTTAATTATCTAGAACAGAATAAAGAGTACTGCGTACCAGTAAGTTTAATTGACAAAAAGCGAAGAGGGACAGCGAGGTGGGAAAAGGATCGCCTTTGACTGGCCCCAAGCGATTTCGAAGTGGATTTGAGACTGCGACTCACGCTACTATTAATTCCGGTTCTTGCGTTTCTGATCCTCTATCCGTTTCTGAGCCTCCGTCCGTTTCTAAGCCTTTATCCGTCTCGAACGTATCCGTTTCCCGTTTTGAACCGCTGGGCCCCAACTACAGAGTCGTAGCGACGTTAGTTATAAAACTCGAGCTCAAAACGAACGAAAATCACTCACCCTCTAACCGTCTTCTTCGGCTTTTCCTCATGCGCAAACTCTTCTACAGGAATTCCTCGTCGGAACTTGGCCATGCACCACAGTGTGTACCTATAAGATTCTTAGATCAGACCACTATACCAGCGTACCCGCGAAACAACACGAAACGACACAAAAACGGAAAAAACAAAAACCCGAGACAAGACACAACGCGAAACCAACACAACATGAAACAACATCACGGAAACGAAATAACAACAACGAAGATAAAAACAATAAAAATTCTAGAGACAAAAGCCACCCACCTGCGATCCTTAACCCCAACGCCCGCACTCCGCATCTCCAAACCCGAAATTCTCCAAAACCCGTCCCAGGTATCAGGCAACGAGGTCAGTTTCGTGTCCAAGGACCGTCCGATTTTTTTGAGGAATTCGTTTGGCGTCGTGATGGCCTCTGCGACTGCTTGGGCAAGGCGAATTTGGGGTGAGGTTAAGGGCGAGTACGTGAGCACAAGGGTGAATATGAGGCGAGTAAAAGGGTGAAGTGGGTG
The DNA here is from genome assembly GCA_015501585.1 of Rhodocollybia butyracea. Taxonomy (NCBI): domain Eukaryota; kingdom Fungi; phylum Basidiomycota; class Agaricomycetes; order Agaricales; family Omphalotaceae; genus Rhodocollybia; species Rhodocollybia butyracea. The sequence goes on from JADNRY010000331.1 coordinate 45,342, forward strand.
ACGCAGGCAAGAGCAAAAGCGTACAAGAGAGTACAAGAGAGAGTAAGGGAGAGTAAGAGTGAGTAAATGAGTGAGTAAAAGCAAGGCTGAGCAAAAGAAACACAGCAAAACTGACCTCTTGTCGGAGGAACAGGCTTCGTCAGCGAGCGGTTAACGAGCGTGCGTATTTGGACTCGATGCGGCCCAGGTAGCCCATTCGAAGGCAATTGCGGGTGCAGACGTGGGTGAGAGCGCGGATGAGAGAGAACTGAGAACTGAGAAAACCGAGGAACGTGCGGATGTGGACCAGAAAGACTAGCAAGACCAGAGAGATGCGGATGTACGAATGAAGATGTATGAGCGGGAAATCTCCGACTCGCGACAGTGAACATGTCTTGTAAACCAAAACCGAACTCTAAACGATCTAAACGTTTATGGAGAAAAAATTGTTTCTAGCGCTGAGGTAAGCGCTGGAAGATGCGCCCACGTGATCATGATGAGCTATAACCGTGTAGCCAGCGAAGAACAGTCGTTCGTAAGCTAAGGAGGAGGGGGAGAGGGAAAGAGAAAGGGTGGTTGATGAAAGGGCAGAAAGTGGGGAAAGGCAGGATGGGAGGAAAGGTGGGAGTGGGAGGCGGTTCTGGCCGGGCGTGAGGAGGGTGTTTTCGATGCGTGGGGGGAGGCTCAGGAAGGCGGGGTATGAGTACGAGCCGCTGGCGCAGGTGTGAGGGTGGGCTTGCGAATGCGATAGAGGGGTTGAGGAGTGTGTAGGAGAGTGTAGGAGCGTGTAAAAGATGTTAAAGATGTTATTAAAGAGTGCTTAATGGTTAATGAGGTTGATGAGTTTACTTAATTAATTATGGATCTTGTTTTATTCTATTATGATTCGGTTTCGGTTTGTGCTTTTGTGCTTTATTGTTATGCTACGAATTGTTTATAACAAACATCAATGAATTACATATGTTATACTTAGAAGGATTGCTTGCCAAAATAAAGCTTTGATAAATAAATCAAAATATGTTTTGGACCACCATTATGCTTCCTGCAAGGTTCGAACTTGCGACCTCGAGATTATCTTCTTCAATGAGCTCCGCAAATTCTTGACTCGCGCTCTACCGACTGAGCTAAGGAAGCATGATCAAGACATGGTAAGCTTGATTCTTGACAGGTTAGTGCTACGTGCATGGCTCTGAAAACCAGAGTCAAACTTCGGAGCTGAGGTACACATAACCCTCCGTATATACAGTCCAGCACTAGTCTAGCCTAAGCTCACGGCGTGCCCACAGGCGTTCTCGGTAAGTTCAGATTCTCAATAATCAACGTACTGGGCCTACCGTACAGATCGTCAATCCATAACGAGTCCGTCAATGTACCATATGCAGAATAGGAAGAATCAACTATCAGAGATGACACCAGAATTAACGCTCAATTCGACGACGTCACGAAGAGTTCTATGAGCGAGAACGTTCAAGTAGCTTATTGAGTATGCACTCGAAAGATATAATTATAAGTAATTCCAAGGCTCTTCGATGAGACCAGCCACTCAGGAGTCGGACTCCCGCCTTCGTAGTGAGTCCGTATCAGTCCGTACCATCGATTGATTACAGTAACTTAATTAAGCGACTTCATCAGTGAGCTGGATCCGCTGGCGGTGTACAGTGTACAGCGGCCTTCCGGAAATTTCCGGTCTTAATCGCGGTATACTTTTCCTGACTAGAGCAAAATCCAGGTTTGCTTATTGACAGTAGTTTCTGTGTGTCGTGGTACCTGTGAACTTTCTTATCTAGATAGGTACAAGCGCACAAGTGCCCTCAACGGTACACACGAGCGCATGTACAGCGACTGAGGGCCATAGAAGCACAAGTTTCGAAATAGGAAGATGAATGAGGTACCGCCTATCGGAAGTAGGAAAAACACTGGAGAAACGTCGGAAGGGAGAAAAAACTGGAGAAAAGTATTATCCTACCGTGAAACTCGCCCTCAAACACACGGGACCTAATGAAGAGGTGCCGTATATACCCCCACATTGCATTTCCACGTCTCGAGTGGAGAAGTGTCATGTGGGGGAGTCCCGCAACATATGCTCAGGATAATATAAAACAATGAGTGCGGTCTCCAGGTTCTTACGCCCCGCTGGTCGAGCTCCCCATCTATATTTCCCGTTACTCTTTGCTGGCCAAAGATCGACAACTAAAGTTTTAATCCCTCCGGACTCATTCAGGTCACTCGTCTATACGCACTCTTCCAATCCCTCCCCGCTGCCAGCTCCACTATGCGTTTTGGTTGCATCTCCGCATGCCTGTTCTTTGGTCTTATTCCAGCTACCTTCGCGTTGCCTGTGAATGTGAGTCCCCATAACAATCCGAAAGAGGTTTTCGGGGTTCACCAATACGTCTAGAACGAGATAACGCGTAGGGCCCCTGATCCCCTGGAGATTCATATCACATATCCAAAGGCTCTCGAACACCTCGAAAGCAAGATGTATTCAGTCATGCACTCCGTACTGGACGAATATCGCGTGAACCTGCTCATTGGGGAAAATTGGAAAATCGTGCCTATGAAAACATTGCCACCACCTTCCGTACAGAAGCAGAAAGGGTGGATAACAGCTCAGATAACAGGGCCGGAACCGTGCCGACCACCGAAACTGTCCCAGGGAAAAGATTTGAAAGATCATTGTGAAATGCTGGTCTATCTGAAGAAACCCACAGAGAATGTCATGATCAAGGATGCGACAGGAAGGACCATTGTTACAAAATCGGGTGAGTGCTGTTTCGAGTGTTCGATGCGTTCCTTAAAAATACCTCTACTTTGTTTTCCCCAGAGACCACGGTTAAGCCTTCGTCTTTAAGAATCAACTGATTATATAGAGCCGATCTGTATAACAGAGACTAGGGATATAGATTAAAGATTATCGATCTGATCATAACGCGTGCAATGCATCAGACGGCGTAGTCTCAAACCAGAATTCACGAGAAAATAAAATCGTTCGCTCAAGACGCGTTTGCCAAGTTAAAACGAAACCAACGCAAGTGAGGCTAAGAGGTAAACCTTCCGAAATCTACCCATATCCGAGGATCCCTCGGATCGTCATAACTTGAGCTCGAGTATCACGGATGGTGTTTACTGCTCATGATCAACTCAGGATAACGCGCTTCTGAGCTAATTAACATTGTACTCCGTCACCAAACGCCCTAGTAGTCTCAACAATCTAGACCATCGCCATTATACTACAGGCTCCACGCAGACTACCCGTGACCCAGTAGGATTAAAGAATACGAGTCGGTCCTCAGGTTTATTATAAAAAAACCCTGTGGTATCACGCGTCGCAGCTGCTCGGTTTGCTCGTACTTACCGCCGCACACGCCCACACTTACTCGCACCCAATAATCCCCGCACGTTACAGTAGATTCATGATCAACGTGCCCAATTTCGTGTATCGATCACACCATTTCCTGCCCCGGCGTTCAGATCTTGGACTATGCCGAGTAATTCACTTCCTTCCTTCCTTCCTTCCTCCATGTTTGCAAACCGGGGTTTGCTGATTGTACACAGTAGTTTCCATCAGTCATGGCGCAGCAAGCTGAGAGAGATATACATACGCATGAGTGTCTGGACTCTGCACCACCTATACGTTCTATACGTTCCATACCTCAGGCTTTGATCAGTCCAACCAATGATATTCTCGATTTGGCGTTGCAGTTGCGCTGCAGCCAAGAATAATAGAAACTGGACCGTAGTTATGACACTGGAACCATCCCAGAGTTGTTCTATTTTTCGATAGTACTTATGCTTTGCGGATGGTAATTTTTATCAACTTCCTTCCCCTTCCTTCCTTCCTTCCATCTTGCGTCCATCATTGATGTACCGAAGGAAGTCGGAAGGAAATGAATTGCTCGGTACGGAAATTTTGAAATAACAGCCATACCATCAGCCGCGCCTCTACTTTTCCCAGTTTGCTCACGGGTGAATATATGCTATACTTACACGATAAGAGAGGATAAAAGAGGATAAGCTGGTATAAAATGATGTGTACTATGCTCAGATCTCTACTCCCCGCTGGTCGAGCTCCCCATCTGTATTTCCCGTTTGTCTTTGCTGGTCAAAGATCAACCTCAGTCCTCCCGCACTCATTCAACTTGAAGTCGTCTACGCAGAGTCTTCCAATCCCTCCCCACTGCCTGCACCACTATGCGTTTTGCTTTCATCTCCACGTGTCTATTCTTTGGTCTTATTTCAGGCGGCCTTGGGCTGCCTCTGAATGTGAGTCCCCATAACAATCTGAAAGAGGTTTCAGGGGTTTACCAGTATACTATCTAGGACAAGAGCACGCTTAGGGCCCGTGATAGCCCGGAGATTAAGATCACATATCCAGAAGTTCTCGTACACACCAAAAAATTCCCCATCCTATTCTCAGCCATACGCTCTGTAGTGAAGGAATATCGCATCGCACTGGGAATTTCAATACCACAGAACTTGTTACGATGGAACTTTGAGCATAAGACATCATCAACTTCCGAATCCCCAAAGATGGAAAATGGATGGGTGACGGTTGAGATGAGAGGGCCGGAACCGTGCCAGTTGAAACCGAAAGAACATTGTACGATGTTGATCTATCTTCCAAACATCCCAAACAGTGGGACCACGTCGGTTGCGCCACCGCCAAAGAAGGATGTCGTGATCAGGAATGTCTTTATCAAGAATGGTAAAGGAGAATATATTTGGACTATGTGGGGTGAGTGCTGGTTCGAATTTTCAGTGCATTCCTTACCTTCACTTCGTTTACTCCAGATCCCTTGGTTCCTCGTCCATCTAGTATAGGAACTTAATTCGATAGACCAGCATTGGTGCGCTGGGCTCACTATCCAGTTGTGTGGGATTTTGCTTGTTTGTTGAGAGAGGATCGACGAGGAAGATCCTGCAATAGCCATGGGTCACAGCATGGATACGTCCCAAAGCAGACTTAGTTTTCCCTGGTGCCCTTCCCCCCCCCCTAGTATACCATTTCATGCATCTTATGCCTAGTTATCTATGTATTTAGATTGTTGCGCAGTTATTGACATTGTCCTTCGTCACGAAAGCCTAGAACTTTGACGACAGTGATCATCATCGATCATCCCTCGGGTTTACCGTGTGCAGACTGCTCAGCGAAGCGCCCAGGAGAGTTAAGTACAAGTTAAGTATCGGGGCCTTTACAATGTGAAGGGGTATTTTGTCTATCTACAGTCACAGTATATCGCACGGCAATTTCTTTTGGCTTGATTTCTGGCAGGCTCTATGTAATAATTGAAGCATTTACAGCTCTTCCAGGATGTTATCGATACCTACTTACGTGACATGTTCGATGGTTTCAATCCACGCGCCACCGTCATGGAGGACCCGGCCGGTTTATTCTACAGCTTTTGTAAGTACTTCCCCTTACAACCATCTCACTTAATCCTTGCTTGATACTCATACGCCACCGTCGTGCAGGACCTTGACTCAGCTTTTGAATCCTCATCAGTGACAGTCGCCCATTTCCCACCGCTTACTGATGAACAATCTCACTGGACAGCTGGATTCAGTAAGTACTTACTAACTTACTAAACAGCGCAAGAGTGCACCGTGACCCGCCACCGTCCTGCAGGCCCTGTTCTAGCCCGGCTCATTACTTCTCCGTCGAACAGCGTCGAACCCACTGTATCATTATGAGTTGCTGAAATGTTCCCGTGGCAGCCAACCTACTACCTTCACCAAACTGTTGGATAGTTCCAATGTTAATGCACGCGCCACAGTCATGCAGGGTCTGGTCCCGGTTTACTACTTAGCTAGTTAGTTTTCGGCTATATCGGACGCTTCGTTCACAGCCAAGTAATAAATAAAACTTTGCGTCCCGGTTCTCTTTTGGTTCAAACTCAGAGGCTACGTAACGCTCTTCCCTTCAGAACGAGCACGTTAGTCTCACCTTTAAGGTGGCCATAAGTAAGTAGCCCGCTCATTCCATGCGTTTATTCCCCCTTGTAAATATATACTCACTCGTTCTTTCAAACTCCATATCAACGGTATGCATAGGCCGGCATAGGCCAGTTTCGCTACTCGATCAGAAAAGCTCAGCTTTACACGTACATGCGGGGTGAGACAGCCTTGTTGATAAGTACCAGTATATACTCGTACTTACACGTAGGCCCAACTTGAATGCAAGTTCCTGAACGTGATTGGGCAAGAGCCTGCTGTATTGTTTCATCTTTGCCGTGTTTTGGTACTCATCGATTTTGCATCGATTCATTATTTCCATGATAAGGTCTACTCTGAGCATACGAGAATTTACGAGAGCTTAGCGAGTACAGAGGACATATAATATGGGGGAAGGACTCTATAACGCCCTTGGAGAAAGAAGGGCAGCGCAAAGATAAATCTATGTAAAAGGATGAGGAATGAGCAGGACCGTACACAGTAAGTATTAAGCCAGTGGTAGCGGGATCGGGAAAGCATGCATCATGGCAGTATACACGGTAGTTTTCATCAATCGCGGCACAGCGATGATTATCTGCTCCAGGATAAGCTGGTATAAAATAATAAGTGTGGACTCCAAGTTCCTACGTCCCGCTGGTCGAGCTCCCCATCTACAGTCTTTGCTGGTCAAAGATCGACAACTAAAGTCAACTCAATCCTTCCGTACTCATTCAGGTCGCTCGCTTACACACTATTCCAATCTCTCCCCACCGCCAGCTCCACTATGCGTTTTGATTGCATCTCCGCTTGCCTGTTCTTTGGTCTTATTTCAAGTGGCTTCGCGTTGCCTGTGAACGTAAGTCCCCATAATCTCAGGAAAGAAGTTTTAGAAGGGTTCACCAACATATCTAGGACGAGAACACGCTTAGGGCCCGTGACATTATGGAAATTAGGATCACATATCCAAAGGCTCTCGAGGCTAAACATGAAGCATTACTTGTGACCATGCACTCCGTGATGGATGAATATCACGATAAAATGAGAAGAGGGAAATTAGATTGGAAGATTGTCCTGGATACTGCTTCCTTGCCTGAGGAAAATGGATGGCTAACGGCCGAGATAAGAGGGCCGAAACCGTGCCAGGGAGAAGAACGAGAAGCACATTGTAAGATGCTGGTCCGATATCAAAAAAAACCCAACAAAGAATATCATGATCAAGGATGCGAAAGGGGTGTATATTTTTTCTGAAAGGGGTGAGTGCTTTTTCAGATGTTCAATGCGTTTCTTAACCTCCTATTTCTTCAGAACCCCTAGTTAAGCCTCCAGCTATAGGAATTTGATTATATAGATCAGTTGCGTAGTGACCTGAGTCAGCCTGTATGATGAAGATAGGAATATAGACTAGAAAGCTTACTTACATATCGATCTGGTAGTCCACTAGATGACGCGTTTACCAGGTTTAAACGGAGCCAGCGAAACCTTAAAGGGCTCCAAAACCTCTTGAAACCAACCCAGGTTGATGACTTGGGGGTATCTACTCTTCGTGATAACGAAACGACTTCACTTCCCTGATCATCAAAAGCAGAAAAAGCAGTTAGTCAGCATTAATAACTTCTCAAACTGAAAAGCTAGTAACCGCAGTTGATTCCATAGACAGCATTGTAGGTACGAACGGAGCTGTCAGCGCTACAAGTGGATAGATAAAAGGACCGAGACCATGTCAAGGACAAGGTCATTGTGCAATCCTGAAAACACAAATCAAGATTGGCACCTTGATCAAGAATGAGAGCCCGGGAGGAACGATGAAACGTGGTGAGTTTCCATTTCGTTTTCTCCAGGTTCAGCTTAAGCATCCACTGGCGGTGATTTGACATATATGAGCAGATGGAGGCATCGTGCATGTCCCGGCCCCACTTGAGTCGATGTTATTTGTGTTTTATTTGGATTGTTGGTCGCCGACTCCACTGACTGGTGCGGCGGTTAGAGGAAATAAGGCAGAATTCTACCGTGTCATTCAAGTTAATGGGGTATCATCCGACGACACGTTTGACGATTATACGATTAAGTATTTCGCATCTAGAAAAAAAGAGTAAAGCGCTTTGAAAGAAATGATCACTCTCTGGCTCAAGTGATGTATATTCACGGGGGGGGGGGTAGAACTATGCGCGTAGCTAGCAGGACCAACGTGGGGTAGGCGAAGAGGAAACTCAACACGAACTCTTCTCCTTGCCACGGCTCACGGGCCGCCTACGGTTGTTCCCTTATGCTACTGGGTCTTTAGAATCTCCAGTGATTCTTCCTGCTTTTGCCGTTTGTATCGTACGTTTTCTACACGGTGGTTTAGACCATGATTGGCTCCTTTCATCCAGAACACACCTTCCAAAACGGCCTTCATTTGGGTTTTTTGAGCCTCTTGGGTTTCTTCAATTACGTTTTGTAGTATTACAAGGTCTTTCTCTGGAAAAGCCTTTACTACGAGATGCACTCAATCGCCACAGAAGAGATTTAAACGAACCTCGAGACTTGGCCAGCTCACGATAATCGGATAACGATGACTGCTGTGCCTGCAGTGCACCATGAAGATAATTTTTAACCTCGTCACTCTGAATGTCCTTTTCGAGCCTAATCTGGTCTTTCTCTCGCTGTCGTTCCTCGGACCTTAACATCTGTTCTCTACTTTCAACCAGTTGATCATTGAGCAACTGCTTCAATACGGCGAACTGCTCCGTGATGGTCTGGTAAGATGAGGCTACGGTTTTGTGTTGCCCTTGGCCATCGTCTCGGCGTGTAATTCCTGCAGCATCGGATGGGCCAGCTTGTGTCGACGTTGCTGATGATGGTTTGTCTGATATCATTTTCCCGCGATTATTAATTGAATCACCGTGGGCCAGATGCATAATATTGATTGTCGGAATATCATCATATCATCGCATACCACAGACGCAAGTGACTTGAGGACGTAGTCATAACATGTACTGTGGTTGATCGTCTATGGTGGCATAACACCATCACGGGGACGAGAATCTTGCTTGACTATGCCTCTTCGAATGCCTTTATCAACAATTCGGGTGCTATGTCGAATTGTTTCTATTTTCGAGACTTCTGCAGCACAAGTCAATCGTTGCTGTTACTGCATGTCCTGCTCAAAGCGAATAATCTTCAATCAGTTACTGGGACTTCTTTCTCATTGTGTTCATTCAATCGCTAAAGTTCTCATCTTCTTTTTTTTCGTGACAAGTTCACCGTCCCGGACCATACTTATCGATAACAGATTTCTTTTGATTTTTTTGGTTAAATAATCTTTAGTTCTGCGATAACATGCTCGGCAATTTGATCCACGAACCGATGGCAGGAGATAAGTCGTGCCCAGTATATAAGGGTGCTCGTTGACCATGCGTTCGCTATTCTCCCAATGGTGAGCCTTTTTCGTGTCCCTTTTTCGCTTTTGTGAGCTCATTTCCCGAAAGGGTATATCGCTCGAAAGACTATTACCAGGAGATGGAAAGACTTTTCCTCGCAAAGGAGGTGTGTATCAAGAGGATATCGAGTTGGAAAGCAGGCACTTATTCAGGTTTGCTTATTTTACTAGATATCGTCAGTATTCACTACACCGCAACCTTGGAGGACGGATCTATCTTTGATTCCAGTTACAACAGGCTAGTATTTCACAGCTCCAAGACGATTTCTTGTGAATTTATCTATCTCCAGAGGTAAACCATTCGTAGTTGAAATAGGCACAGGGAAAGTGATTCAAGGATGGGACGAAGGTTGATCCACTCGCTATTTTCCCCGCTACGACGTAGAATGTCTGAACCCCAATCAAGCAGTGCCTTTGTTATCTCAAGGCGAAAAAGCTATTTTGAAAACTCCGCCTGACTTGGTCAGTGCTTCTTGTTCCTCTATTCCACTTGCATGTCAAATGATTATAACTTCAGGCTTACGGCGACGATGGCGTACCCCCGTTTATTCCTCCGAAGTCTACATTAACTTTTGAAATGGAGTTACTCGAGATTATCAGGCCAGGCGTAACAGAACCAACCTCATAGCATGTCGCTTTTGCTCGAAATAAAACGGGATTTTTTGTGTGTTGCTCTCCTACTACTGTCGCCGTTCCTGATTTATAGCCTGGAATTCTACCTGTCGAATTTGAACACGAAAAGCCGCAGGCTAGGATACAGCCTCGGAGGTCCAAGTAATCTACTGAATGCCGCCACTCCTCTGTCATTCGCACCCGCGATACTCTTGAGTTCTCGAAGTCTCGCACGGCGGCGTATATGTACTTTAGGTTTGTTTCATGGGTTATATAGTGGGATGTCTGCCAAATGAATCATCAGGGACGACCTACTTATTGGATGATGAATTCGAAGAAGGAAAAAACAAGCTAAATCATTGCTTTGCGGTAAGGACTGAGGTAAATTTGAGCAGTCATACGCTCGCCACAATCCGACGTCGCTAAGTAGCAAATTGCTTTGTGCATTCGGGAAGACTCGTAAGTAATTCGAGTACTGATGTTCTCCAGATTCATACCCTCATAAGTATAGAAACGGGTTGTCACATCAATCATTTGTAAGGAACGACCGCAAAGGAACGCGAACAAGTCCGCGATGCGATACAGATCGATCCTTATTGACGCTTTGCCGTATCGGACCGTGGTTCGTGGACCGCACGGACCGCCGGTGTCTGGCGCTGGAGGGAAAAACGTTCGGGGGTGAATCGTTTTGCCAACGTAGAAAGTCATATCCATCAGATATGCTATGATAATGATTTTCTGCAGGCAAAAGATCTAACTCGTGAGTCGGGTTTGTAAAATCGGAGCAGCATGGTGCTTCAATGGCACCTTGAATGGCACCTGAGGAAACTCCTGGTCTTTTGAGAGACGTTTGATGCAAGCAAGTGAGGGCCCCTGTGCCTAAATCCTCTGTTCGTCTGTCTCTCTATCTTTGCGCAAAAAAATTGTCAGGGGGCAGCTGGGGGACGCATGCAAGGTGCCTTTCAAGGTGACATTTATGATCAAAGCCCTTCAAAGCCCCTAGCTTTCACTGGATGCTGTGCACTGTGGTTGATCAATGCCCCCTGCATGGACGTACCATTTACTAGTACGTATACCGTAAGAATATCCGTCAGCTATACTTATCATCGATGATCTTCTGTTATACTTCCTTCCTTCCGTTTACATACCCGGCTCCGTCATACGTACGGAGGGTCCCATGATGAACAACCAAACTACTACTACTACTAGTCATAAGACTGTTCCGCTTCCTATAGCTACCGTTACGAGGATTGTGGAGCTTCGTTGCAGCACTGTCCGGGAAAAATCAGTGAATTGCCAAGGAATACCCTGCTCTTATGATTTCCTGTCCTCGTTATCATTGATTACTGAAACAATCCAGCAGTAATCCAGCTCAATTAGGGCATATTTGGGATAGGATGACCGCTGATACTAATAGAGGAACTGGTAGGCCCCGTACCCCATGTACAGTGCCATAGAGCTGCAGAGAGTGCTATTGAGAGCTGGTGAGAAGTCGGTTTAGCGAAGGAACCGAATATCCAGACTAGTCGTGTTGCGTGTGAAACGAGTGCTCCGACTGGGAACGCTCGTCAAACTCACCTCAGCAGAGGGCAATTTGGCCCATAAGATGACAATGTCAGTACGAGACAAAATTCCAAAGAGAGTTGTAGGCGTTGAAATCGGGGCCGAGAGGGCTGGCTGTTCGGGTTGTTTTAACCTTGAAGCTTGACGAGCGACAGGGATTAATGATCCCAGAAGATATTCACTTTCCTAGCTGCAGAATAAATTAATCACCAACGAAAACAGATGTCATCAACGTTGTTCGGGGCTGGGAATATACTGGAATATACTTTACAAACATATGCGTACCCGGATATACATATGCTACGAGAGTGATGCGGGTGTATTATAGTATGGACAACTTTAAAGCAAGTTAATTCGAGAATTTCGACTTTATCGCGAGAAAGCATCTCACGAAGAGCTTTTGAAGTGAAAATCAGCCGATATTTGAGCCATTTATACTGAATTTAAGACGCAGCAGCGCGAGAGACAACTGAGAGAAACTATGTAAAGGGCGCCGGGACTTCGGGGAAAAAATGAGGGGCCGTTCATATGGGAATTTCCGATCAAGCCGAAAAATCTCAGATCGAATGCAATAATTAGAACTTACATATGCTCACGCAGCTTTCTTTCTTCTAGTCCCTCATCTCCCTTGGATTACTGGAGACCGTAGAGTTCCAGTAGGATGCTTCATTCTATCTACGACCTTACAACTTCTTGTAGGAAAACCACTGGCGATGTCCCAGCAAAGCTTGTGGTAAGTTGGTTACGTCTCAGGAGCTATCGCGATGCCAATGCTGTATATAGGGTGCTTCAACAACGGTGGTAGGGTCCAAGGTGTATCTTTTCGTGAGTAGACGATCTTTTGTCTAGTATCTTAATAACTTACAGCAATACAGGGAGGACGTCTGGTTGCAGAGCGCAAAATGGTCTCTGATCTGTATGCCTTTGACCTCGAGACCTACGTTTGGGAGAAGATTACTCCTTTTCCCGAAGATGATGTACCCAAGCCTCGATACTTTCACAGCACTGACACCTGTGAGCTCCTCGATACGTTGATTGGAAATTAATCACTCAGGCGTTCAATAGGGAACAATCAGTTAATCATTTTTGGAGGCATGAGTAACGAGCCCAACTCTCTAAATCCAGAAGAGCTCTGCGTCTTGAACGACGTTCGCTTTTTCGATCTCAATACTCGGCGCTGGCTTCCTCAATCCCAATTCCCTGTACCTGTCTCGGACACATTCGTTCCCCGTGCTCGTTATGCCCATCTGTCATCTGTCTCTGCCGACCGCTTGTTCATCATTGGCGGACAGGACTTTTATAATACGTGGTTGGATGATATTTGCGTTTACGATTTGTTAGGTAAAGCATGGGTTCAACAACGTGACTACCCACGACACTGTGGTACCTATCGAAGCGTTGCAGTATCGTCTTCGAATTGCATCAGACTCCCCCAGGAAGAAGCACGAAACTCTCGAGCATCCACTAATTTCGGACCTCCCGGTGCTCGGTTTCGTGAAAATGGTGCTTCAAACTCCGGCGAGTTTACTTCCTCGGAAACTTTGACCCATCTCCCCTATTCAGCTCCACCCACCGATGACCACCCCGCCGACATCTTTTTGTATAGCAACTACAATGTAAGTGTATACATTTTGAAACGCTATTCTTCCTTTCTCATCCATCTACAATGTAGTTTACCGACGTCAAACGAGAACTTGAAGTTTTCTCACCTCTTCCAGACACTGATTTCACAATCCAAGAACGTTCTAGTGCAATGAGCGGCACGACCTTTCCACCCGGTCTCCGTTTTCCAACTGGAGCGATTCTTGGCACGCATCTCATAATAGCCGGGACATATCTAGCTCACAGCTACCAGTCTTTTTCAATATGGGTCCTTGACCTTATCACTATGACATGGTCTAGAATAGATCCGGGAAAAGCCGTCGAAACTGGATCCTGGTTCCGCGGGTGTGTTTGGCCTGAACAGAACAAGTTCTTCATCTTTGGAAATCGAAACGGAAACCTTGTCGACGACTATAACAGGAGACTGCTCAGTTGGGATCATGTAGCTGTCATAGACTTAGAAGCATTCGGGATATACCAGCCACCACCGCTGAAGATGGATATCCCAATGCAGGAATTAGGTTTGGCTGCTCTGGAGGAGAAGGTTCTTGGAGATTTCGAAATCGTTTGTGACGATGGCCGCAAGATTGCTTGCTCGCGGCGACTGCTCGAAGAGCGCTGGCCTTGGTTCAAGGCCCAGCGTAAAGATCTTCTCTCAAAAAACTATATTGGCAAGCGATTCCCTACCAACTTCCCCTATGCATACACAGCTTCCCGAACTGCCAGGTGGCGCTTTGGACAGCGAGCGACCTGATCCGAGATTAACACCCCGCGCTTTACATCTCTCAGAACCTTACCCAATAACCTTAGCGCTATTGCAATACTTCTACACGCTCGCGCTTACTACGCCACTTCAACTTGCTCCAGCGGTCTTGAGCCAACTTCTAGTTTTGGCCACCAATTACAAGATACCTCATCTCGAAGCGCTGGTCAAGCACGCGATGCACCGTGCACTGTCGAATTCGACTTCTGTCGGTGTGTATGAAGTGGCTACGCTCTGTGGGTGCCGCAGTTTACAGATTCGGTGAGTTATTCCTGTGCGCGCTGTGTTTCCCATTAATTTATTTTTCTTTATCCAAAGTGCATTAAAGACTGTGATGGTGAGAGTCTTCTATTTTGTTTGAATCAGAAAACTTACAATTATCATACGTATAGTCCTACACCCAAAAACGACCACGTAGAGATAAAGAATCTTCAGGAGGTCGACCATCTGATGGTGGTGGAGGTGGCGGAGGTGGTAACGGGGCTGGTTCAAATGGATACGATGGTCCCGGCGGTGGGTCTCGGGGCGACAAATATTCCAGCACTCGGCCTCGGGGTACTTCAGATGCTAAATGGAGGACCCTGGGCACGGAAAACGGAGCTGGTACTAACTTCGCTTACTGTTGAGTTGTTCACTTTCAAGGGTTGACAACATACTGATAGTTTACATTGTTTAGCGCGTGATCGCGACTCTTCACCATCTCCGCCACCGCAAGATGATGTTGATTCTGACTCGGACTCGCTCTTCACAAGACCCCCTAAACATTCTCGTTTCTCAAAAATGACTTCCCACGCCCGTCAGAAGAGTACAATGTCCATCGTGTCTCAACATACCGCGCACGAAATGTATGATGTTGTCGACTTGTTGGGGTCAGCCATCGATGCACCGCTAAATCGCCCTCGTCATGAGCGTGCCAAAAGCGACGATACCCAAGAAACCATTCTCGATCCTTCTCTTCATCCCGAAATTGAGACTGATGCTGAAGGATCATCGAGTTCTGCTTGGTCAAGCACCTCATATCAATCGTCGTTCTGTCCGCCTTCCGAGTATGAACTCGTAACAGCTGATGGTGAAATTGAACACGTCTACCTCCCTCCTTCACCCCTATATCCTGGATTCCACCTGCCTCGGTCTCGAAACTCGCAAGTTCCATCATTAACTTCATCTCGATCTCGTAGCTCGTTTAGCAGTGGATCGTCGCAAACGTACCCATCTACACCTGGTCTTGTTTCTCCGGCAGAGTATACGGACGCTCATCCCCTTCCTATCATTGCCGAGCGGAATAATGAAAGTCAAGAATGGGATCGGTCATCCGATTCTAGTCTGCCAAGACCCATGATACACCTGTCACCTCCCGAATCACTCGTTTCTGCTTGGCCGAAGCAGAAACCTAAACTGCAGTGGAAACTACCGAATGCAGCTCATAAGGGTTCTCCCACCGAAGAGTCATTCTCACCAGTCCTGGAATCACCTTCATTCCTCGATACCTCTAGCTCACCGAGGCCTCCAGCGTCTTCACAGCCATACCCTTCATCTCCTACAACCCTTCTATCCCCCACGAAAAAGGCTTTTCCCAGTTTTCATGAACGATACCCCTAGCTCACCTAGATCGCCACCGTCTCCACAGCCATACCCTCTATCTCCTACAAGCCTTCTATCCCCCATGTCTCCCACGAAGAAGGCCTTCCCTATCTTCATGAAGAAAGACAAGGATAACCGTTCTCGCACGTCAATATCTTCAATATCCACTCAGGTCTCTCAATTGCCATTGGATGACAAAGCTATGAAAGCTGAAGATAAGAGACGCAAAAAGGAAGAGGCGAAGCTGAGAACTGAGAGACTTGCGGAGCAGTTGAAGGCCCGAGCCAAAGAACGTGCTCGGGCAGAATTGGACAACGCATCCACAATTTCAGGAGAGCGAAAGAAAAGAGAACCGGGAGCTATGTATGGTGGTATAGCTGGATTTGTTATGTAGGACGTGTTCGTTTTTTTTTTTTTTTTGCTTGCATCCTCTCATTATATCTGTCATCTCATTTATATCTGCCATCTCATTTATATCTGTCATTTATCTGTACCGGATTATCTGCTAGTATCTGCTGGTCCACGCTCCTTAGCTGCTCTTGTTGTATCCATCTAAGTAATACTTTATTATTACTAATGTATAACGTTCATTGTATCGATGTTGTCTGGTGAGCAAAACTTAAAGACGCTTCAAGCATCTTGAAATGCTTTCATTTACCGAGCCCGCTTCTACACTCATGTTGATCGCTCTCAGCTATTAAGAAGTTCACTGTTGCGTTAAACTGAACGCTCCTTGTAAACCTACTTACCTACCTTGTCTCCCGAAGGCAAACTCTAAAACCTCTTGACACTTTGAGTCGAGGTATAGTGAGAACGCTCCATGACAAATTCAACGGGAGAATTCGAATTTCGCTCGTAAGTAATACTGACTCGAGAGTGCTCTGTACATAATAGACTAGGTATTGGAGTTAACTTTGGAACAGCTTCAATACAGGTAGGTTTCCACCTCCCCTCACCGATGTCGACGAGCGTTACTTCTCGGCAGCCTTTTCCCCATCCATCGAGACTTCTATACCAGATCTATACGACAGGATTCTCTTCCTCCCATTCCGACGGGTTGAATATATCGGCTATCTCGCACCAGTGTTTTTCCATACGTCTAGTATATAGCGCAACTGTTATCGTATCCGTGTCGAGTAGCTTGAAATCTAATGATAAGATACTGCCTTCACTTCCAAACTTTAGAGCATTGAGAAAACATATTTACTAGGCTAAGGAAAGCGGAGGTTGGGCATCGTAGACTCGTAGTTAGTGTGTTTCGTGAATCGCTGATCATTTCTTGAACATACTTAAGGATGTACTTAGTAAATTAGCTGTGTGTGATAATATGCATACAAACAATTGCGCGATAATCAAGATGTTCAGTCTAGGTACCCGAGCATGAAACAAGTGGTTCACTCAGTAGTAGCAGTGGCTGCAGCGGCTGGGGTTGGTTCGGCAATAGGCGCAGCTATGGTGGCGTCCTCAGATGATGAAGTCGTTGCGATCGATGATACAGCGAGCTCGTTTCCCTTCGGTTCACCAAAGATGTGATTGACTTGAAATTGAATATATGTTAGCAAAAAGGGAGTTATCAGTAGGTGAAAGAATTCACATTCTTTTGCGTGTACTGCATGAGTAAAGAAACATGAATGAAGTGTTTCAACTGATAAATCCTTAGGACGAACCTAAATCTTTTTGCATCATACAGTCGTCGCCTTTAGGACAATCTTTGCGGTTCATGACGTGCTCCTCTAAAAATCCTTTCTTTCGTTCTCGGACCCACCAGTCTTTCAGCCCCCAAATAAATATCTCGCACGCACACTGTCGACAGATTCTGTTGTGTGGCGCAGAAGGGTCATGCTCCATATTCGGGATTGTGTGTATGTCAAAAAGCTCCGATTCAACAAGAGGCAGGAATTGGCGTGGTTGTTCCTGGATATGTTTGACAATCTGGAAACAATCGTCAGGAGGAGACTGTATAGGATACCGGCTCAAACCCACATCTCGGTAGATATGCCGTGGGCTGAGGTCTTGAGCACTAAGGTAATCGAGCAAGATATCCACCTCCACCGCGTTGCCACCAAAAGATTCATACACATCGGTAGACACAAACTAGATCACCCATATCACTGAACCCATGGGGTTGCTGAAGAATGACTGGAACTGAAGTGTGGATCAGCTTCGATCCTGGAGAAAAAGAAAAGGAGGTTACCTGCAGAACACCTCGTCGGAACTTCAACTCCACAGAAACGCACTAGACAAAAATCACATTTCGTTGTAGTAGGCGCATTTAGAGCAAGGAAAGTTTCGCTGAGTAGGAAATAAGAAACACAGATCGAACAGTGTTGATAGCCACGCGTACCAGTTTCCGCATTGAGAATGACCAGTCGGAATACCGTCGTCTAAATGCCAAGCGTGATCAGGATCAACTACTGGATCAGGTATAGGTTGAGGGCAGATCCAGCCGTAGGGATTGTTAGGTGAACAATGAGGACAAGGTCTTGCATATTCAGCGCTAATATTTACAAGTTGGTTCAGGAGAAGCTTCACGGGGACTAGGAAACTATATGCAGTAAGGTTAGTACTGAGCTCTTGGAGAGGTATAAAGAATGAAAACCTCACCCGCATAGTAGTACCACTCTTGTAGATTTCATCTGCCTGCTCGCGTTCGCGTATAGCTCGTGCTTTGTGAGGCGCACTACGCAACAGGGTATCGAGGACGAGTTGCAAAGGTCGAGAAGGCGATGCTGTAGTTGATACTGAACGACAGGCAGGACATGACGTGCCACCATTCTAACCGATTAAACATGGATGAATCAAGGTCATAACGTCGATATCAGTATAAAGATATGGAATTTGAATGATAATGGCGACTGACGCGAATCCAAAGCTGCAGCAACTGGATGGGAAGCAGTGATGATCAGCAAGCATGTAAATACAGCATATGCAGTAAAATGGTTACCTGCCACAAAAGAAATGTTGACAAGGAGTAACCATTACAGGTTTGTATAATAACTCTGAACAACATCCACACTCTAACTCTTGAGCAAGATCATCGGCGAGCTTGGATTCTATTATGCTGTCATTCTTGTTCAAATCTACTGGTCCCTCTGATTCCTTGAATCTCTTCCGAGAACTAGACGCATCTTCGTGAAAAGTAGGAGACGTCGGTCTCTTGAGAGACAAAGGAGCAGGGGAAGGTGCAGTAGTCAGTACAGAACTATAGGTGTCATCAGATTTCGTTTGGCCTTCTAAGGCTTCAGCCATGATATAAACAGTGGAGGACTGGATAGAAGGTCGAACAAAGTAGGTAGGCGCTAATCTGACATAATCATACAATTGTCTTAAGTCCAAGATACAAAAATAACGGCGCTTATTTTACTTTAGAAACTACATATAAGGCTATGATACATGATCTGACAGAGAGAAATTGGGAGAAGGAGGGTTAGGTATACCTATCGATTCAATCGTCAGTGAATGATCAAGTATGTTTAGATGAAAGATAATATACCAGCAGTGTAGCAGGCTTCAGTCAGACTGTCTTCTGATACGCAGATACCGTTTGCGTTGTTCTGTCGACTAGCGAGTCAGTAAAACGTTACAGTTTTTGAAAATTGATTTCGACAGACCATTACACGGCCAAATACAACTCAAACTACAGAATATGGTGTTAGCGAACGGCGAGAGTCTCAGTGAGAACGTTCATACTAGTCAACTGCGGGCAAGAACGCCTTGCAAACATCAAGCGCAATTATCAATTGATTTATCGCAATGCCACAGGCGCAAAGAGCTGAAGAAATAACCGATTAACTTTTCTCACCCAATAATAAATATCATGGTAACCTACCGAAGATTTGGGACATGATCCAAAAAACAAAGAAAGGTCGTTGAGCCAAAAGGTTACTGGAATTCCCGGTGATGGTGTGCAAACCATGCATGAAGCGTTGAGCAACAGCTGCTTGATGAGTGACTACAGAGCATGCGGTCAGGCTTCAACTTCAGATTCAGATACCATATAAAGCAACATACGCCATTCTTCGGCCTTTTTTCGGTGGAAAAACCCGCTGACATCTCTGAAAAAGATGCATGAGTGCTCATAGTTACCCGCAGGTACGAAAGTGAAAAGACTCACGAATTCACAAGGGAATATAGCGCTGAACTCGAAAGAGATACTTATCCGCGTGCTGTAATGCAGCATAAGACTCGTATCACGATAGGATCTAGAGACACTCACTTGAAGAGATATTCCCTTCCCTGGAAAATATACGCCTTTTCGATACCACATGTGTGCTTGTTTAAAGCCATCTCGATCGCATCTGTCTCGAGCCATGCTTTGACTGCAAATTCTCCTTTCTGAACGTCACTCATGGATGTATTCAGCTCGAACCCTGGCACAGATATGCCAAAGTAAGAACGAACGATCGTTATAGAGCCCAGACGGTGTCTTTCGCCGGGGCCGTAGATAGTGAAGGGGAGCGACAAAGTGACTCCCCAGAAAAAAGTAAGGCAAACTATAGGAAAAGTCAGTTTAAAGTAAAAGAAGTAAAAGTTTGTCCACTCACATTACTAGGATCGGCGAGGAACAGTTGTGGGATATGAGTCTGGCTGGCAGTAGCGTAAGAGACATGTCCCGCAGCGAGGCTTATCGCCGACCAACATAGTCGGCGAGAAGACTCTTTTCCGAATCTCAGACGCCGACCAAGAAGGATCCCAGGCAGGAGTTGTCGCCCACATTGGCGTATGCTCGAGCGATGACGGCCAATGCTCGCCTAACGTCAATCCGAGACAGTTACAGCCCGTAGTGCCCGGGGTGCCCGAGTCGCTCGGGGAAAACTTGGAGAATGATAGCTAGGGTCGAGATGCGAAAGGTAAGAAGGGTCACGGTTAGACGAGGCAGAGGAGTCAATCCTAGGCACCTGTCCTGCCGGGAATACAGAGGTGTCGGGTCATCAGCATCTAACGTATGTGAGCGCAAGGCAGCGGATGATCGAGTCAAGCATAACGATTGCCGAGACTGAACGAGTTGTCGAATGTGCTGGGTGGGCACAGACTTCAAATAGTGCGAGGAGCTAGTACAAAAACAGTCAGTCTGGACAGCTCGACATAATTGTTAGACCTACCCAGGCAGCCTGAGCCAGAGTCTCGTCAATCGAGCCTGCGTTGAAACTAGCGTCGAGGCACTTTGTGCCTCATCTCGGAGTCGTAGAGCCTGAGTCCTACCAGCTTGTCCTTTACCTAGCTCTGAGCTTTGCCAAAAAGTAGAAAGCGCAAGCGCCGCCAAAACGAGACTAGGCTGTATATTCTCGCGAGCGACGGGGTCAAAAAACGTTCCAAAAAAACTTGGGATATGGAAGAACGAAAACCAATAATTTGAGACACGGAAAAGAAAGCGGAGGTCAGAGGCGATTCTCTGGGTCACGGCCTCGCGATCTGTGCGCGTAAGGGCTTTGGGTTGTCCGGTGTCGACGGAAGCGTATAACGAGCACAATGTCTCGTACCATATCTTTCGAGAAAACCTGATCGAGGGCTCATTTGAGATATCTGTAACGTCGTCCGATTCCTGGCCATCATCTGAAGAGCTTATATGCCCAGGAGAGACTACGCCATCAAGGGAAACAACGTTTTCCAGTTGTTTGAGTACAGGATAGTTTACAGTTGTCTGATTTCGAAGTTGGTAAGACTAAATTTAACAAAAAGAAGGCCAACAGTACCTGGGCATAGGCAGAGATTGGTTCGGTTCTTGAGGAGACATATGGTTGACTATTAGGACATTGAACTAGCCCATGACAAGCACATCCTCCGCCAAAAAGCTGAGGAGACGGCAGAGTATTTGGAGGAACCAGGTACGAGGGAGAAATATTGTAGTCGCTCGACGATGTTGGAGAAAGTGACCCAGCCAGGGGTACAATGGCACCGTCCCGACCGTACTGGTTGGACTGTGGATTTTCAGGTGTTGGTTCACGGCGTCTCCGGCGTCTTCGGGTTCCATGGCTTTCTGTGTCTTCCTCCCTTAATTCCCTGGCCATTCTCTGACGAGCACCTGGCAACTTATCTGGACCTCGACGCCGAGGTACAGGATCATAGTTGCAATCACTACCACCACCACTTCTACGCCCACAATTGTGACAGATTGGTTTTGCGCCATCGCACCGAATTTTGCGAGTTCGACTGGAGGAACAATTTCATCGACGGAACGAAAGGAAAGATGATGGGACCTACCACTGTAAGCACGCGACGTATACTCTTGCCCGAGGCTTGCCTTGGGTTGTAGGAGGTTGATCAGGAGCAAGGGCAATCTTGGGCTTTTCGCGTCTGGTCTTTTTCTTTGGAGGATCGACAGGCTGAATACTAGTCTCATTGACGGCTGGAGTCCAAGAATCGGATGTAGAAGCAGCAACCGGAGTTTGTGTAGATTGTTTGGGCTTTGGCAGTGGTGTAGATATTGCCTGGGAGTCACTTCTGCGGGAAAGAGAAGGCATAACTACAGGAAATTCCTGTGTCGGATAATCTGCCACAGAATATCAGAAGAATTACTATAGCCATGGCTGAGCGGCGAGTTGTAAGTGTGCTGGGGTGTGTACGTGGAATTTGTTACGAGTAAGTCGCCAGCAGCTGAATACTGTCGAGAGCTGCTATATGGTATATTTTCTTGCGCTGTATCCTGCGGGTAATAGTAATAATCTCCGTTTGCACGATAATTTCGAGGAGCGTCTGGCGCGGGGTGGCCAGAATAACCGCTGTGGGTGGCTGGCCGATTAGAGGTATCGACCGAGTGATACATCGGAAGAATAGAAAGTAAAGATAAAGAAACGAAAGAGTTGAAAAGTACAAGCTTAAGATGGTCATTTTAATGTCCAAGTTTCGTAGTGATGGTATGCCGGCAACACAACTGATATTTTTCAATACAATTTTACTTGTTCCGCAACGCAGTACACTTTTATCTTTCTACACTCTCGTTGATAGGTATTAAGTATATGTATCGAATTCTTGTCTTTGAAGAAATCCGCTGTAATTTTCTCGAGTGTTTTTCAGCGTAGCCGGCTTCCGGTTATTCATACCGGATTCCCAGGCATTCAGTTATCGAACCAGGCATTCAGTTATCGAAGAAACTATCAGCCTTCAAAACCCGACGAAATCGTGAACCCATAAAGTATTCCCCTTTCGCTATGTATTGTGATTAACTTCTCTTGCCTTGGCCACTCCTCTGTCAAACAGGGATGCATCGTATAAAGGTTTGAACGTTTGCCACTTGTTCAATGTAAATTTACAGGTTACAGGTCTACTAACTAGCAGCGGAGTCCCAATAACGTATCTATGACCATTGCATTTTTCTGTATTGGATTTTCGGTGTTC
>JADNRY010000332.1:0-67858 GCA_015501585.1 Rhodocollybia butyracea
TGGCAGCGGAAGAACCACTCTGCCATATGCGCATGAGAATCTTTGATTGACATTTAATTATGTGCCACCTGTCATTGATATCTATTGTGACTAACAATAAATAATTGTAAAATCTCTGGACTTGTTGTAACAAGTCAATAATTATTAAAAGCGTGTTAAGTAATGGCTCAATGGGCAGTTGCGGAATGTTTGAGTTGTTATGAAAGACCGGGTGATTCTCGATAAGAGTAAGGACAAAGTGGAAAACCTTTGGAGTAACACAAAGCATATCCACAAAGTGTTTATGATTCCACAAGTCTCCAGCATAAGCCATGCTAGTGTGTATAAGTTTTCACATTTGGGGACAGGGTATCTAGGTTGGAGATACCAAGTCTCAAGCAAGACTCTGAGCACAGAGATATCAAAGCCAAATTGATGGAGGTAGGCCTTGTGATCAGTCGGTGGAGTGAATTGATTGCGGATAGACATAAGTAGGAGATATGTGCATAGCGTATGTTCTCGACTGCTTAGCTTTTGAGGCATGTAACGCCTGTTGCAAGAGTGACAAAAGTGAATCATGTTTATACAAAAGTTTATTCAGAATTTAGCCGAACTTTGAGCATCCCTATTGGGCCGTTCTGGAGATCCTTTTGAATACAGTATTATACTGGTCAGATTTCTGTAATACCCAGCACAACTTACCACATTCACAAGAGTTCAGGCATCAATATCTTTACCTTTATGCTGGTGCTCAAGGTCCTACTTCCTGATTTGTATCCCTCACGGCGCTAATGTCAAGAATGAATTGATGATGAATGATCCGAGGGGGCAGGCCCTTCCGGCTTTCCATAGTTAACTATTTATACAGTTTCAGAGGGTACGAGAATGGATCCATAAATAGAGCAACATGAGAGTCTGTAAATAAAGATGACATAGGAATATGAATCTATAAATAAAACGTTCAGTACAAAGAGATCAGCTTGTGATATTGTCTGGCTATATTAGTAAGGTGGAATGAGTAATAACACCGCACAGGTTCCGATGACATCATTACTGAGTGATCATCACATATCATCAAACAAAATGAAATGAAGTTGGTGACAAATGATATTATCAAAGAAAAACATTATACTCCAATGTGGATGAAAGGGACCCAAGTAGCAAATGAAGGCTGGGTATTCAGTTGAAGGTTTTGGATTGCATAATGTAATGCTTCTGCTACTTGGGTGCTGTCATTCTTACCATCCTTAAACAAAAACCTGTATACATCATTGGCTACTTGTGGAGCATGGGAGTCACTGATAGACCACATTGTAGCTATGACACTGCGGTACCCTGCTGAGAGCATTCCAGCTGCAAGATGAACTGCTTCTGTTGACAGGTTCTCATCACCAGTTGCAGTCTGACAGGCAGAAAGGAATGCAAGACCCTTGGGTGGAAGTTGCATTGTTATTATGTCATTTATTGTTAGCTTAGAGTTATTCTCTAAAAGTAAACCACTCTGAAGTGGATCTTGACTATCCTGAGTTCCATGACAAGCAAAGTGAGCCCATTCATGTCTTCTCATTTCTTCTGCAACCCTTGCAACAGTTGCATTTGAGCCTTTCAGTGTTTTTACTGTTATTGAATCCCCTGCATATTTTTGAATATAATCCAATTCAGTTTCAACTCCAGGAAGAGTGGATGGCTGGGCAACAGCAAGAACTTTCAGATCTCTTGGTTGATTTGAGTAGGAGCTTTGAGCTTCCAGAAGAGCTGTCAATGATGGTGTATATGATGAAATAGCATATTCACTGAGCTTTGATCCCAGTGGTGCATTTGAAGAATAGTCTCCTGCAGCATGGATAGGCAGGAATGAAAATGATCCTGTAGAAACCCAGCAGATTCTTGTAAGATGATGAGTCTAAGAAATTTGATCAGATATGCTGATTAATATACTAATCAGCAAAACATGCATGCACAGGAAGCCACTTTCCCGCACTGTACAGTGCTGGGGGCCACTACAAATTGCTGTATAGTGCCTGACAATGGCTCCTGCTCACCCATGTTTTGCTGATTAGTAGATGCTTGCAATAAACTTACTGTTAAAGCAAGGCCATCCACAATTGGTTTAGCAACCCTGATCCAAAGCATTAGAAGGATCCCTCGGAATGCTTCCTCTTTCACATCTGGATTCTGTCTCCACTTACGGCGAATACCCAACCTCTGTGAAAGATCATCTAAAACATCTCTATTTGGCAAGAACCCTGAACAAGTGCCTTGACCATAGTATACAGAGCTTGAAGCACTCTATCATTCAGGAATGGAAGTGGAATGTGTAGAACATCATCACTGAGTCCAGGTATAAGTACCAAAGCATCAGCCTGGATGTTATTTGAAATAAGTATGATGACTGGGTTATCTGTAGCAGCCATGGAGATTTCTGAAAATTGCTTTGGTAACAAGAATTTTTCAAACCCTGGTAATTTCCGAATCTCATTAATCAAACGGCGCCTTTGTTCAGCTATTTCATGGAAGTCCTTTGCAACTTCCAGAGTAAGACCATCATTGAGAAATATATCGGGGGCAGTAGCTTGAGTTTGCACAGTGAGTCTAGCAGACAGGCTCTCCAATTCCATGCCCTGTATGGGATATCTTTCTTTGAGTTTTGCAAAAGGTGCTCGGAGTTGGAGCAGCTGACTCCAAATGATTGAACAGCCTTGTTCAATCCACTCAACTGCTGTGGTACATTGACCTATTTTTATGGCAAATATTGAAGCATTGATGATGAAAGGTCGTACTTTTCTGATTTGATAGTGACGATTTTCAACCAAAGATCCCGGCCAGGCTAGCTCTGAAATGAGATTTACGCCAGTTACATATGCACAACTGGTTGATGAGTGATTTATATCCTGGGCTAGACGAGCCCAATGTGAGGCAGCTTCAAATTTTACTGAACTGCTACCAACAAGTGAACAAGCGGCACTTGAAAAATACTCGAGGGCCTTCAAAGCAACACTAGAATTAGGCTCCAGAGGATTAGTTTGCATCAGAAGGGTTTGTCCTATTGCAATTAGCATCCCAGTTTTTCCTGGATCGTCATCTGGAGTGGCATTAATGGCTTGCTGTTGTTTTTGCAAGGCTTCATTCAGGTCTTCCACAGCGCTAAGCTTCTGAAATCGAACTGCAAGGGAATGTCCAAGACTTTGTAACAATTTAGACCTGCTTGCATGATTATCTGGAAGAATGTCATTAGCCTGCCTTTTTTTCTGCACAGCCTGATTGAGGTCTGCTATATCACCCAGCAAACTAAATCGATTTGCAAGGCAACTTGCATAACTTTCCAAAAACTGAGGCTTATTAGGGTGGTCATTTGGAGTCAAATCCATTGCTTGCTGCTTTCGTAGTACTGCTGCGTTAAGATCTTCCACATCATGTAACCTATTGAATCGAATTTCAAGAGAATGTCCAAGTTTGCTTAACCAGCGAGGCTTATCAATGTTAGCATCCGAGGTCAGATCTACAGCTTTCTGCATTTGAAGCACAGCCTCATTAAGGTCTTTAACCTCCCCAAGTTCAACGAATCGAGTTTGAAGGGAACTCCCAAGATTATCCAATAGTAGAGGCTTATCAGAGTGGCTGTCTGAGGTCAGATTAACAGCTTGCTGTAATTTGAGCACAGCCTCATTGATCTTTTGCACATCACCAAGCCTACGAAATTGGGAATCAAGAGATTTCCCGAGATTGTTTAACCTTTTAGGCTTATCAGGGTGATCATGTGGGGTCAAATCAACAGCTTTGCGCAGTTTGAGTACAGCATTACTGAGGTCTTTCACATCACCAAACCTATGAAATCGAGTCTCAAGGGAGCCTCCAAGGTTGCTCAACCAGCCAGGCTTATTAGGATGGACATCTGGTGTCATATCAACAGCTTGCTGGCTTTTTAGGATGGCCTCATTGAGGTCTTTGACATCCCCAAACCTATTGAATCGAAAAGCAAGGGAAACTCCCAGGTTGTTTAGATTTCCAGGCCTACCAGGGTGGCCAGCTGGGGTAAGGTCAGCTGCTTCCCGATGTTTCAGGACTGCATCATGGAGGTCTTCAACATTACTGGTTTTGCTGAAGCGGGTCATAAGGCAGCTTGCCAGGCTGTTTAACCCTGCAAACTTAGCTGGATTGTCATATGCAGCTAATGTGACAGCTTCATGGTGCTTCAATACAGCATTTTCAAGGTCTTTGACATCACCAGCTACATTGAATCTAGTGTGGAGGGACTGTCCAAGGTTGTTTAACATTCGAGGTTTATCAAAGTGGCCATCTGGGAGCAAATTAATGGCTTGCTGTATTCTTATCACAGCTTCATTGAGGTCCCTGATGTCACCAATCCGATGAAATTGAGTGTGAAGAGAACGGCCAAGGTTGTCTGACATTCGAGGCTTATCAAAGTGGCCATCTGCAGTCTTCTCAACTGCTTGCCGCAGTTTGAGCACAGCCTCACTGAGGTCCTTGACCTCACCAAGCACATTGAACCGGATTGCAAGGGAACTTCCAAGATTGTTCAGCAGTGCAGCCTTGTCTGGGTGATTATCCAAAATTAATTTGTCAGCTTGCTGCAGTTTTAACACAGCTGCTTTGATGTCTTCCACATTTCCTAGCCTCTGAAATCGAGCTATAAGCGAGTTTCCTAGGTTGTGTAACCTTTGTGGCTTATCTGGGTGGCCATGTGGGCTCAAATCAACCAGTTGCTGGTTTTGAACCACAGCTTTATTGAGCTCTGCTACATCACCGAGCCTATTGAGTTGAATTTCAAGGGGACTGCCACTGTTATTGGCTATTTTCATGTTCATCTGAGTGGTCATGAGAGCCCACAGATTGATCCTTTTGAAGCACAACCTCTTGATGAGCAGATCTATGAGACTTATTTGAAAGCATAATTTTCTCTCTGTCAACCTGCATTTTCAGGGAAAGCAATTCTGGGGGAAGATTGTCTGAAAGATGTGTAACTTCACTTTGCACTTCCTTTTTGTAGCTCTCAGTGAGTGCTTCAATGTGTTCAGGACCATCACTTTGATGGCTTTCAACGAGCCACTCCGGAGCCTTGAACCCTATGCTTATAAAAAGCACAGCATTTTTTTCAATGCCATCATGGACACTAAGTGTCATATCTGA
Source organism: Rhodocollybia butyracea (assembly GCA_015501585.1). Lineage (NCBI taxonomy): Eukaryota > Fungi > Basidiomycota > Agaricomycetes > Agaricales > Omphalotaceae > Rhodocollybia > Rhodocollybia butyracea. The sequence continues at coordinate 5,128 of JADNRY010000332.1, forward strand.
TTGATCTTCAATCAGTAAATGGTGATAAATGGAATGCAGCTTGTGTTACCGTTGCCTTGCATTGCAGCTGAAAAAATGGACTTTGGTGTGACTTCACATGATCCTAATGATTTTTTGCCCATGATTTGATTTTCTACCACAACTCCAATTGAAAATTGAGATGTGCAAATCCTGGAGTTCGAACCACATAGCATACAAAATTTCAAATTAGCACCCATTATATTTATGGTGACTTACAACTTAAAATCAACTGGAATTTTCCACAGTAACTGGTTTGAATTGGGATCTTGCTTTGTTGCTGCACTTTCCATTAAAACTTTACCATTGTACTTGTCAATGATTTGGGCATGCATTTGAGCATTAACAAGCAAATTTTCTTTAGGGTAGGAAACTAGATTGACAGAGAGTTCTTTAGGTGAGTCAGCAATGGTTACAAAGTGAATGTGAGTCATATTCTGCGACCTTGAATATGAAACTGGCTGTAAGATATTAGATTTATTACTAACCAATGAAAGAAGCAAAACCTACAATTTCACAAGTTCTAACATTACTTATAGTAGCAAAATGAGATTTTGGTATCACTGTTGGCTTGGTTGGGGCTTCGTAAATTATTTTGATGACAGTCCTCGAAGTCACTATATATACAAGCACTCAAAATCATGATCCATTGATATCGACGCATTATGTGATCACCACTAGCGAGTGGGAGTGCTTACATCTTTTCCCAGGATCATTGATCAGTGAATCTTAAATTCTTAATAATCATAATACAAAGAGAGTTCTGGGATAACACGAGCTGGAGAACTTTGAACAGGTATTTAAATCAGTAAATATTAACCGGTACATGGATCAAATGACACCATCAAATTCTTTAAATACGAAACACTGAGCTAAATAAAGTTCTAAGGACTCGGAATCGATCGGACGTCGCTCCACTGGTGACGTTGTTGAAATTTCCTGTTTTGAATAAGTCGGATGATGAACACGAGAGCTCCACCTTAATGCTATCTCACTATCATCATGGATGAAGCATGGATGAAGCCTTGTAACTGGGGTCGGTACTTGGGATAGCGGTTGTGTACAATGTGTAGCAGTAATGGTGGTGGTGATGAGAGGATGAGAGGAAAATAAGCGAATGACTGTTCAACCATCATCCAACCACCATATATCCCGAGCCGTTACCCGAGTCCACACCAGTCACTGCGAGGCCGCATATCTGATGAGAGGAGTCGCGCAGATTTTAGCAATACCATCAGTACTAAGTAGGTTTAGTACACATTTAACTTGAATCTTGACAACAAGATACTGAATATTTCATTCAAAGGCAAAATCTCAACAAAACCTTGTTTGTTGAGTGTTTATAGTATTTGTTTATTGTACTTTTCAATAATAATGACATGCGGAAAAACAAAAAACTTTTTGTCTACTGGATGGATAGGCGCGGCGCCTATTTTTCTGAATCACATGGCATATGGCCATACCATGCCAGCCCTCGGCATGTAAGTGTTGCACCATTTCTTACCATATAAGGCAATAGCTGCAACGATTTTGCAGTCGGTGGTGCGCCAAATGTGCGCAGTTATTGCCTTATATAGTAAGAAATATTGACCTTGGCTTGGCGGCCACCCCATGTGATTCAGAGAAATAGGCGCCACGCTAAACAGACCGGCTGGACCAACGGCTGGACAAAAGTTTTTTTTTTTTCGGAATGTCATTATTATTGAAAAGCACTATAATATTGTACATAGAGGTATAAATACGGTATCTGTTTGGAGTACAGTAAACCAAGTACTGTACTAAGCTCTGCAAATCCGCTCATTTAATGAATTTTTTAAAGATGTTCAAATGGTGTCGGACATGTCCAGCCATGTTTAAAAAACTTAGATCCAGTTTCTTCGCCAATGGAAAAAGTGTTATTTTGAGGACATTGATTGATTCTTTGCTTCCAACAGCTTGTAGATCATCCAGACCTTTCTTCAGCGGGCCTCCCGTTGAGCTCTGAAATTCCCCATCTCTCTTGTGCTAAGCAACGCGGATTCAGCTTTCCATCGTTAGATACATATAATCAGCCAGTGTCCACTCCAAGCTTTTACTAGCCCTCCAAGCTTTCACCTGAACCCAGACAAGAACCGCAACTCAAGACAGAGTAACAGAAAGCAAGACATGACATTCCAAATCGCAGGCGTCGTATGGTATACTGAAGCCTACTCTTATGCACAAATATCACATATACTTGTACATGTAACAGTACAGCCAGTTACCTAGTCGTAGTACCATCAATGTACATAACCCCACAACGGTATATCAAATGAATTAGTACCTCTCTAATAATCTAACAACACGATCTCATATCACCGCCCCATCACAGAATGCACTAAATCAGTCCTAGTCCTCCCCAGTCCCAGCTTCAGTATCCCCAGCGTCCTGCACGCCTGCAACTCTCGCCCAAAACATCCCCTCTTTGAGATGCACGATCTCCGCCCACGTGCGTTCCTCCCAGGTCAAGTGCGTGATGTAGGTGTTTGGATCGGGGGAATCGGCAGGTTCGGTGGTGGAGGAAGAGAGCTTTGAGGGTGGGGTTGCAGAGGTAGATGTAGAGCCTTCGAGTGCGGTTTCAGAATCGAGGGGTGTTTCGGTTGGCTTGGAGGCGGAGGAAGAGGAAGTGTCGTTTTCGAGAGAGTTTTCGGGTGGTGCGGTGGAGGGTATGATGTCCGAGGTCTTCATTTCAGATGTAGATATTTCGGGACCCGAAACGTCGGATGCCTTTCCCTCGTTCTTTTCTCCTTCCCCTTTGTTGACGACAGCCTCAGCAGGCTGGGCGGTCCCCGGACCAGAAGTGCTTGAATCTAAACTCAAGCCATCCTTTGTGGACTCGTCTTTCGTATCTGAGTCCGCTGAAACTGGTGCAGCCACTGAAGCATCAGCAAGCGTAGTTTCGGGCGTTTCCGACGTTGTCACTTCATTGTTTGCTCTAGCATTCTCTTCCCCAAGTTCCTTCTCCGTTTTCTCTCCATCCGCAGCATTCTGCACCTCTTCCGTCTCCTCCGCACCCCCCACTGTGGCGTCAGCATTCGATTCCTTCACAGCCTCAGTTGCACTCCCAGCCGCGCGCCCATTTCCACCATCATCTGGCTTCAACAAGCCTGACCTTGACCCAGCTCCCCCAGGGGATCCCGATCCTGACATCGGTCTTGGGGCTCTTGCAACCGCACGTCGTGGAATCGGCGGCGGCACACCTACACCACGAGACAGCGTGCCTGGCCTCGAGGATGGAGTAGCAGGCCTGGAGTCAGGTAACGAGATTCTCCTCGGGTCTATAGGTGTCGTAGGCTGGACGGGGGAGTGTACTGGGGAATGGGTGGTAGGAGAGTCGGATATTACGGGCGTTGGATTCGGTCATGGTGGGGTTGGTGTTGGTGTTAAAGTTGTTGGTGTTGGGATTACTAGAATTCGAGTTGGAGGGGTCAGGATCGGTAGTGAAATCGGTGTTGGTATTGGTAGTAGGAGCTGTCGTGGGACTGCGCACAGATCCTTCTCGGCCTTCGTTGCGTTTTGGTAAAGGAGGAGGCGGGGCCGCTGAGCCGTTGGTTGTCGAATCCGAAGTGGTAAGCGACGGGTGTACAGGAGGCGGAAGGCCTACATCCAAACAAGGGTTATTCATGCTTCATCAACGAGAAAAAACAACGTACTAGCTCCTGTCTTTGTTGCCGTAGGCACGCCTGGCAGCTTCTTATCCTCAGTACTCGGCGTACTGGGTCTGCTTGCATTCCCAATTCCGCTACCACTCCAAGAACCCGCCTTTTCAGTTAACAAACCCAAGCGACTCAAGCCCAGCGTCCCCCATAATCCCCGTTTTCGTGGCAGTGTGGCAGGCGGCGCTTTCTCCAGCTGAGCGTGCGTAGGATGAACAGGCGGAGCAGTTGAAGGTATAATCGACGAATTTGGGTTTGGATTGGAGTTGTGTGAGCTTGAGGTACCATTAAGTAAGAGTAGCATCGGTAGTTGAACTGATGCTCTTCGCCCCAAACCTTTGAACCTCTGTATCCATCCAGAGAATGATGAAGAGAATGATGTAACACCGGACAAATGGGGTAAATTGTCGAAGAAGTGAGTGCCGTGGTAGAACAGTGTGGAGGTGGCGGCGATGACCGTGTGTATAGTGTGCGCCGGAGCAACAGAGCCTGTAAAAAGGGAAAAGCTTTATTATACAGAAGACACATGCTTGTCTTGCATTATCCGGTGTATCCAAGTCCGGAGTCAAGATAGTAATACTGAGAACCTTGTGAGATTTCGAGGTCAGAGGAAGAGACGGCGGGAGAGATTTACCTATCCTCGTTCATAATCCTTGCTAACCAGACAACATTGTCATTGCCAGCAACGATGCAGGCACTCGTACTGGCGCAAAGTACAGAGATGACCGACAACCTCGTGATACGGTACATGTCTTTCAAAAATCTTCGTTCTCGAACGAATCCGATGTTTCTTCTACAAACTTTCCTTTCCCAATATTTCTTCCCAATTCCACTGTCTCTCACTTTCTCCCTTCCTATCTTTCCCAATGCCTCCACTCAGTGCCCCTTCAATGCTTCATTTTTGCCCAATTTCTGTTCAACCAAGATGTTTACCTTCTGCATTAGCTTGTGAGTATGCACCGTGCTCAAGGATCAGATTGATTTGAGAAAAGCGTAGAGTTTACGTTTAGCGCTTAGTCTCTAAGTAGGAGCTTTGTCGTCGTCGTTCGTGGTAAGCTGCCGTGAGAATAACACTCCTGATGCTATTACTAATTAAAGTTTGCCCAATCCATTTAGGTTTCACGAATGTAGCACGATACACAACATACACGAGGTCAGAGCATCGACGCTTGTCTGATTTCAACTCGTAGAAGTATATTTCCCAGCGTGTTGAGGTCCCAACTTGGCGTAACTGGAAAAGCCTGAAACATCGCTCTTAAGAGCAAATATTTCTGAGGCAGAAGCCGAGATAAAGAACCTCGAAACTGATTCAAATTGAGATCAATCCGACCACAAGACGAGCTCTAAAACTTGAAGAATGTTCTATCTCCCATTCGAACGTCGAGTACCGCTGGATGTACTTGCCGAAATATATCTTCTACCATGCATACGGGACTACTGGTTTGAATAGACGCGCTACCTTGGCAGAGTACCGCCGAATAAGAATGAGAAAACAACTCCGCTTCGACATTGCTCGGACCAGTTTCATATCGGATAGATGACCCGACTCAGCAATGAACTGAACAGACGAGATTCAATCGATGGGATTACTGGAGAAGAGGCACATTTTTTCATCGTGACGACTGTGCATCGAGGACCGGAATTGAGTGTTGGAAGGGAGGAAGGAAGCGATGACAGAGAGAGGGTGAATGCTGCACAGGTTTGATCTTGGTGAGAGTTGTTCACTTGGCCATTAGGATTCTCGTCATTTGCGCTATTATTCAAGCGGCTCGGTCAGTTTCCCAGTAGTTCCAGTGTATGTGCATTCGGGTTTTGCACAGACCTTGTTTGCAGCCGTGGTTGCATGATTTGTGGGTCGCTCAAGGGACGGGACTGGCCAGATGGCTGTCCTGGCAGTATCTGACTAAATTTCCACGAAGCCTATCCTGCGCTGTCATCTCCTAGTTGATCTTTGAGTCATCATATGGTTCTCTAGGGTGTTCTCTATGCATGCAAAAGTTGATTCATTACATAGACGGCTCGGAGGAAATACTTACTCGACATAATGAAAAATCTGGATAAGTGCGGCTTCTATTGCGGCCATTGATCCCCTATTTTGTTCTCTACTTCGAGGAAGTTACAAGATGACTCGGAGGGAGGATTACTTATACTTCAAGGGCCGTGAGGATGGAAAAGCGGAGCATCATCAGAGTCGCCTGTAGTGCAGCCATCTGGACTCGGATATTCATCATAGGTCACTACTACTACTAAGTAATACCACTGTACCACTTACTAGTAATTGTCCAGATCCGATCATTGGGATTCACTGCTTAACATTGGAAAATACTGCAAAAACCGTGGTTTGTGGGACAACAGTGTCGTAGGTAATTGGCGCAGTGGGGACTCAGAGCCGTGAGGCTCAGACAACGAGAGATAAGAGATATTGTTCTATACTACTTGGCCTTCATATCAGGCCTTATATACTACAGTGCGGGTACTCTACAAGGTATCTACCGGCTCTGTAAGTATTAGTAAGTAGCTAGTAAATAGTTAGTAAGGAAATACGGAGTGTAATAATTACCGACACCAGATCCGGAGTTGCATATTCCGGTGTCAAAGCATCGCATCACAACAAACAGGATATGAGCATAGGTTGGGATTCCAATGCTCTTCTTTGCTGATACACATCCTGAACAATCTTGGAACAATCTTGGCGAACTTGTACCAGGTCACAGTGAGCAAGTTCACTTCACATGTAAATGGTATCTCTCAAATAGAAGATGCAATCAGGCCAGGAAAGAGTGGCTGGTGTTGTAAATACTCGGCGCAGGGACTGAATAAGCTGTGAGGCTCGAGAGATAGAAGAGACTGATTGAAGACTATAGGTACTGGCTTTAGAGAAAGCCTTATATACTGTGCACAATAATAGATATCTCTAAGGTAGTCCGGTACATACGAGGTATCAATAACCGGGTGAGTAATGATTGGTAAGTACTCCGGAGTTGTATCATATCCGATATGGGATTATCAAAGCGTTACATACAACAGCTGGTTGGCCCGGAATGCAACACTCAAAAGCCTGCCGCAGGGGGAGAGCTGCGGCCTGGGTCAACTTCTCAGATCTCTGCGTCAAAGAATGGTAAGTACTATGCTGACCCTGCCTAGTTCGCGTCCTTCCAAGCGATTTAAACAGTGTCCATATATATTCGTGATATGATATATCTCATAGGACTGGAGATGATCGATGAGCAGTTACACAGTAGACATCCTTTATACACTAATATTAATAAAAGGACCGCCAAGACCCTTCATCCCACATGTCTCCTCACGGCACTGGTCTGAATTCATACACCTGATTATAGCTACCGCTAACAAGTTGAAGTGTACTAGAGCCCGAATTAGAGTGATTTAGCGCGACAGCAGGCCCCCTGTTGACGCTGTTCCAAAGCTGGATCCTGTAAATCCTTTGGAGATTCCACTGAATTATTGCCTACATGAACGTGTTTCTGCCGTGTGGGGCAAGCTTCCAACCGATCTGGAAAGAACCCATCTCTACTCTCTTGCCCACTGGGTTATTTACGTTGGACAACATGAGAAATCTCCCCGTCTGCGTGTTTTGTAGCGTCCAGTATGGACCAGGGTATTGGACAGCCCTCCACTACAGATCCATCACAGGTCTGAGAGCGTTGAAATGAGACATATGAATTTGCTCACCACATCACACTCTGTAGATTCAGGTGTGTATGTAAGTACTCGAATGGATCATGGGAATGGAGTCCTTACTCCGACCGTTGTGATAAACAAACAAACGGCTGTTACCACCAACATTGTGGATATGATAGTTTCTTCCACTCTGGGGTGTCATTTCGAAAGTGCAATGCTACACTGGTTCAATTCCATCTATATTTTATAGTCGTAGGCCCAGCGCCTCAAGGAGACAAAGCTTCAAGCAGTCTGGGAGTTGCTGCTGTAATCTAATTTTAGTCTTGACATCCAGTGCCAACCAGTTACCAAATCCTTGTATCATGTCAGACGATATTAGCAAGGAAAGATTTGATGCAGATATTCTCATACATAGGAACCTCGATAGATGGACAACATTTCAAACTCTATATAAACCTATCGATGATCATCAGGTTGACGGCCTAAAGCTGGACAGAAATAGCTGTCCAAACTTCATTGATAATTGTAGTTCCCCTAGACCGTGTTGTCCATGAGGCAAGTGTAAGGAGGTGTGAAGGAGGTGTTCCTGATCTCAACGCGCTGAGTAAGTCCCTTTCAAGAGTTGCAATACATATCAAGTACAGCCTGTTTTGCTATCCTATTGCATGCTACAGGTCTGAGTCTGGTAACCAGTGACTGGCAGGTCATAATTTTGTACTCATAGCCTCTGATGGAGCTCTAGAAGATTGAAAGGCTGTCGCCCAGTCCCGACAGAACACCAACGAAAGGAAGCACACGTTGAGAGAACCACGTCATAGAAGCTAGGCCTTAGGCGACAGGAGAATACATGGGTAGTAAGTATGCGCCACACTTACAAAGACACGCAGGATCATGATGGATCTCAGACTCATAACGGTAAAAGCTGTTGAACATTGGGAGGAATTGACTATATGTTAAATTGGTAAGTTCCCGGACTCAGGATGGTCACGGATATGTTCCCTATTCCCTGCTTTGAAGACACTTCAACGTCAAACAACTTTGAACTTGGTATTGCGCCTCTGTGAATTGGTGCATTCTTGGGTGTGATCAGTTGACTATTGCTGTCATTCTGACATTATCCTGTTTAAAAGCTTGGCGTTTTGAAGCTTACTAGTACTATTAAAACCTTCAAGATAAGTATCACTCAATGATCCTATCGGTGGCCGTGGATAATATTCCACAGCCTGTTTGTCCAACAAATACAACATTTTCTACGTGAATAGTTATTTGTTCTCACTGCATCTGACTCTCGACATGAAGTATGGACTGTGCGATTGATAGTAGTCAGTGAGTCACTATTCATTCTGTTCTTCAAATCATTTATCGAGGAACCAGTTGATCAATAGGCCAACGCTACTTGCTCTCAGTTATATGATCAAGTATACAGTTGCCTGTGACAGCGGAAATTCGACTATCCAGACAGATACAATTACTTTCGCGATGAAATTGAAACACCGAATGGATCTGAGTGTACAGGTGGGAGCCATATGAGGCCCAGCTTGTATCAGAAGGTGATGTGATTTTTTTGATTCCGTTCTGTACTTTTACATACGAGGTTTTATTATGCCCCAGTCTTTCCCTTTACTTTTTCCTGTCTCAAAAACTATTCCTAGCTTATCCATACTCCCCTTGACATCCACAACCAATATATGCCTCGGAGAGCCTCACAAGCCCGTCAAACTAATGCTTCCTAAATACGTTACACACTGTGTTTGCCTGAGCTAACAAAATAGTGCCGGAGACTCACGTTGTGTGCCTGAGAACTCTAGTTGGCAATTGGATAGGAATGCGTTGATTGTCTGACTCGGCCTTCCCCATGCGACACTTTCAAGTGTATAGTAGTATGATACTCCATTCGTGGAAGCGACCGCAGAGGTATCAAGGGATATAAGAAACGTGGATAGTATGAATATGACCACTGTCTCAACAACTCCAAATAAATCTTGAAGGCCTGATGACTCGCTCATGCATAGCCTAACCTATATAACTTATAAGCGGTGGGTATTTGGAGTTATCGATCGTTCCTGGTGGTATGTACTTGATGGATTAGATTTCGGAATAGGGGACGGTCTATGTGGGATAATTAAAACAATAGAGGAGTGGCTGGTAGCTGGAGAAGATCGACAGACCTTCAAGTTCCAAGTCAAGTTCAAACACTGATTGGTCGGTCTCTTGCAGCCTGACAATCTCGAGACGAGGACAGGCTTAGTAGGCATCAGACCTGCGTGGTTGAATGTCAAAGGCACAATTGGACAAGCAGGGCTTGTGGCGAAGGTGATAGGCGTTCGTTCGTATTATTACTAATGGGCGCCTATTGTACAGTCGCTCTCTTTTTATCACGACGTTTTACAGCATTTTCCATGCATGGAAGACTTGAACAGCCGATCGTTTAGGCCTGACACCGGATACTGAGGCTCTTGGTGCCAGTGCTTCGCTGGTGGACTTCGCACCAATCTCCATAAAACCGTCCTCGGTACATCGCTCTAGATGGTGTCTTTTCTACTTTTCGTCCGTCTTCTTCCAGTCTAGCGGTGCCACGAAGAACATGCTCCGATATTCCCTATCGTTAACCTCTACCTGCTTTCCTTCCGGACAATGGAGCATTTCGGGTGTAGGTCTCGAACGTTTGTTTATCAGATAATCGTTAGTGCTGGTGGGGATGGTATCGGATTTAATAGTGCGTTCCTTTTCTCTGTGTCTCTTTTCGCTTGGATTTACTCATTCCGTATACTTAGAAACCCATGGCTCCAACATCGCAAACAAGTCTCAGGTGCCTTTATCGCCATCTACATCTTTTTCCTCGCCTTTACCTGGGTAGGCTGGTCATCTTCCCAATCCTCATCCGTTCCCGCGGCGTTACACTTCGCACTGCCTCCAACTGGCTATGGAACACATTATCTCTGATAGCCTCATTCACGGCCGCCACCAACAAGGGGAACTTCCGCTCGGCTGTGTTTTGGGTATGAGGGTCCCTGTGTCGGTGCTGCTTCATCTACACGTACTTCCCCATTCCCGGGACGAAGAGTCTTAGCTTGGAGCAGGTTGATCAGTCGATGTTGGTGACTACGTCGAGAACAAGTGCTGGATGGGTGCTGACGAAGATCTTTGCGCAGGGATGGGGATGGTGGGTGGATGTCGGCGGAAGAATATTTGTATGCCGATGTACTTGCGCTAATGAACGTTCAAATAATGCGATTTGTTTTGCTCCTCTGATCACGACGTTTCGATTTAGGAGTTAGATGGGACTGTTGCTTGCATTTCAGTTATGTATTTCCGCTAGTCCGGTTTCTCTGCTAAAATTTATACTGCCAGGACCGTGTTACCAGCACCAATTCTCGAACGCTCTGTCAAACGTCAAGGAACATCGCTCCTAGTCAGACGCCTCGCACTCATCACTTTCCCCATGGTACGTATCATGACTAATGCATAGATCTTAAATACATTGAATTCTGAATTAGGCGGGTAGCGTGAACAAAACCAGACAACTACGGAGTTGAGCCGTTGGCTCCAAGTAGAGAGAGGACAATGCGTGGGGATAGGAGCTGACAGGTCCTCGATATCACGGCTTCCAATATGTTGGCCATCTTGAGGCCAACAGCTGGGAGTAACAACGGAGGAGATGATTGCGATGAGCAGCTAAGGTGTATTTATCCTGATCAATCTACCGTCTACGGTTCGACTGAAAATATCTAATATCTCCAACAGTCGAAGCTACCCACTTCCAGCTCTACAAACGCGCTAAACATGTCTTCTCCGAAGCTTCCCGAGTCCTTCAATTCCGCCAAACTTGTCTCTCTGCAGCTTCCGAAGCTTCCAATCCATCTACCCACCATCACCAATTGACGTTGCCAAAAATCTCGGACGACTGATGAATGAATCGCAGACCAGTTGTGATCAACTCTACCAATGCTCGTGCGATGAGCTGAACGAACTGACGAAAATCTTGCGGGATGCCGGGCTCTTGGAAGTCGACTAACGGGTACGGCCGCTCTCATTTATATAATTCGGAATTGGAACTGATGTACTTTCGATCGAATTTCAGGTGCTGGATGGGGAGGATGCACTGTTTCCCTCGTCCTCGAGTTTGACGTCGATGATTTTATTAAGAAAGTCAGTGCAAGGTATGGACCGTTCAAGGATCTGAAGGGAGATGCCTTGAATGAGGTGATCTTCGCTACGAAATCGAGCAGCTGTGCCTGTGGTGAGTTTTTTGAGTTTCTTCGTGATTCTTCCAATCGATTCTTTTACGAGCATTCTTTATAGTGTATAAATTCGAGTGATTCGGGGAAGAGGATACAAGACGAAAGACGTACATACAACTGCACATAGCTATAGTTATTATGTATGTATTTAGTATTTGGTTCAAAGAAAGAGCGGTTGCCTCGATGATGAGCGAGTTAAAACGAGAGTTACACAATGGTATTACACAATAAAGTAAAGGAACTACAATTTCTTCCTCACAGCTTACAAGCCTTAGGCTTCTTGTTATCCGAACCCGACGCGCCTGGCTGTGAAACCGCTTTGCAGAGGAATTTCATTAGAAAAGCATGTAAGCCTTCAACCTGCTGACCCGATTTCCCGACAAGTGGTGATAAGCTGATTATAAAGAGCTGTTTACTACTGCCTTGAGAGGGACAAGAAACGAGGGGAAGGGAGGGAGAAATGTTACCATAAGCCAACATCCGAATACCTCATCTTCCCTTCCCCCACAACCGCTATATCAGGGCATTACCCATAGTACCCGAGCGGTGGCCCATTACTCGTTACTCTGGTGTCATATTTGAGCTGCAGTGAATCTTCAATACCCTCACTCTCCCTTGTAAGTACCTGTGTGATCAAAACCACAACTGAAATGCACTGAGCTTTCAATCAACCTTCTAATATGCTCAAAAAGAGACAGAAACTATACATGGTGTTCTACTTGGGCTATCAAGCCTGATGCTCCATTCCAAAAGCCTTGGTAGCGTCAAGCACACCATTGTCCTTCGCAGTAAAAGAACCCTCGCGCTTTGAAGAGGAAGGACCCTGAACTTCAAACGTGACTTTTTGACCCTTTGCCTGTAACTTGTGCAATGTGTTTTTCATTTCAACATCGCCCACCCACTGCCCCTGCTTCATGGTTTGTTCCACAGCTGACTTAATATTTACCTGGAGCTCGTCCGGTTTGCCGCCCGGTATCATGATTGGCTCCGGGCTAATGATTGTTACCTCATAGGTGGCAGAGCGGGCTACGAGTTCTGGAGTACTGACAGCGCGAGTGGCCACTGGGGGACTTTGAATAGACTGAATAGTGGGAGGATCCAATTTAGGCAATCTATAAACTAGACCAAAAACGATACATACCGTGACATTTAGAGGTGCCGCATTGGCAACATAGGCAACTAGAAAAACAAGATATGCAGAACTGAGACGCATAATGGATGTATGGAAGAAAGCTGTGGAAAATCGTTAAATGTATAATTCCCCATTGCCAATGATGTACGTACTATTCTTGGAGTTGAATTCGCGTCGAAAGGAGGGTTCAAGTTAACGGAACTAAGCACTGGAGGGTTTGGTAGAGAGCAAGTCCTTTTCTCCAGGAAAAGATACTAGGGATAGTAGAAGGTGAGCTTGGCCGGCAAGATGAGAAAACGCTTCTGGTTTGCAAAAGGCTTTTATAGAAGGCATGCGAAAACATGGATGTCGAAACATTATAATGGCCATCAGACACGCACTGGATTCACCTTCAACTTTTCAAAGCAATTGTATTGCAGGTGGTGAAATCTGTCATAGTATCAATTCTCCTGTCTCCCGTACTGCAATGCAGGAATTAGGTTTGTTTCGAGACTTGATAGGGAGAAGCGTACCAGTAATTGAGACCAGTGATCATGAACCGACCTCCTGTCACAGAACAGACTGTAGTTGGATTCAGAGAACTTGATACCGTAGCTGAACTCCCTCCTTCTGTTTGTAAAACGGCAGACACTGCTTTGTACTCTTCCCTGGCGTTCTCATGACTTCGGACTCTGGAGTGATAGACATATCTAGCGAACATGATGACGAGCAAACCTTGACTGACCCTCATTGGATTAATTTCTTTCATCTGACACCCCGTTTCGAATGAATAACCCCCACTCTGTACAGTACCGGCAAGCCCAACTTATCAAATCCCAGTGCCTCCCTATCTGTTCTCACATCGGCTGTACGTTCCTTACACGACAAATCATCACGTTTCGGCACATATATTTTGCCGTGCACCCCATGCGTGGTGCGTGGTGCGTGCGTGCAAGTGCGTGTAAACACGGTGCGTGGTGAAACCAGATTAAGTGAAACCAGATTAAGTGTATCATAAGAGAACTTGAATATGAAAAATACACAAGGTAGTAATAAAATGTATCTGACAACAACGAAATCCTTCAAGTATCAAAAACGTATGTTCCCGGCTCAGTCTGCGTTCCAGCTTCAGGTCTGAGGTCTCCGTAGTGTGGGGACTTGGAAAGGACAAAGTACTCAAAACGCGAAAATTATTGCAAGCATGTGAGCTGCCGCTAGATAATTTCAGGGCCACTGGACAGCGAGACTCGACGGTACACACGTCAACGGTCTTCGGAAGTCCTTTGGAAGCAGATAAGTACTAGTGCGCGCGCTAATTGCCGTCCCGACTCCCATTTATTGGCCACAGTATCATGTGAGTAAATGTAGAATTTAAATACACTGGTTTGTTCCTCGGTACGTTATACGTACACGTGTAGACCTTATATGAGCTGCCACTCGTTAGTTTCTTCCCTCCTTCCTACGTACCAGCATGCCGCTCGAAGATCGCAGGTAGGTTTCAACGTCTCCTCGCAGTCTTAGTAGTCAGTGCTAATTGTCATTAATAGAGAGCAGAAGAATATGACTGGACTAGATATGCCTGGCAGGCGAGATAGTTCTTTCCATTTTTAGAAATCCGGCTTACATTCTGATAGCATGTTTGCAAATGCTTCCGACTTTAATGTGAACAACTCGCAATTCATCATTAACAATTATGACTCCTGGAGTGAGTGCTCCTTGATTGCCCTTCCTAGGTCTTTTTAATGAGTAACGTTTGAAATGAAGATGACAATGATGTGTCAGCTATTCAGAGTTGGTTGAAGGCGCCGGATCCCTCTACCAATTTTGTGGCAGCATGTGATAAGAGAACAGCTGAAACTGGAGAATGGATACTGTCTCATCCACAATATGTTCAGTGGTGCCAGGGTGAGCCTGGGATCCTATGGATACTGGGCAAAGGTAAAAAAATTTATTCAGAAGGTGTCAGTTCTAACAAAGATCTTCTAGCGGGGTCTGGGAAAACTATCCTCTCGTAAGCATGAATGAGTTGTCATTGCGTTGATGTCTAATATGCATTACTAGCACAACAATCTTCAAACATTTGCAAGCTAATCCCGCACTCAGATGCTATTATTACTATTTTGACAACCGTGACAAGACAAAGACAACTGCCCGAGGTCTTTTTCAATCGCTATTATTGCAGATGGCCACAACATCTGATGGTGTCCATCCTGCTCTGCATGCACAGTTTACAAAATGCAAGCAAGGTGTGATGGAACCCACTACAGAGGATTTGAGTACAACCCTAGCAGCAGTTGCCCAGGGCCAGGACTTGAGTTCTGTTTTCCTTGTATTGGATGCCATGGATGAATGCACTGAAGCAAATGATGTTTTCAAGCATCTTGTACAACTTAAAGACAGCCTCTCCATAGCTGTAACTAGCCGATATTTAGTTGAGACTAGCTATAATGTGTCTGGGAATATTCACCTTGATGGTGCACAAGATGCTTTTCAGGAGGATGTTCTCAAATACCTCCAGGATCAACTTGGGCATCGGAAATTGAAGCAAGAACTATTTACTGAAATAGTAGATCATTTGACTCAAGGATCACAGGGACAGTAAGTACTCAAAATGAACGAGTTGACCTGTGACTAACTTGACCCTAACAAAGGTTTTACTGGGTTGCCTGCCAAATAACTGCATTGGAGCAATGTAAAACACCCAGAGCCATTAAGGAGGCGCTAAAAGCACTGCCCAAGACCCTCGAGGATATATACATTGTGGCCATTAAGAGAATCAGAGAAAGTAAACATGGGGATGATGCATGGCAGCTTCTCAGATGGTTGACATATGCATTTGAGCCACTGTCAATTGATAAGGTTGCAGATATTCTGGCAGTAGATCTGAAGGGTCAGATATTTGATGCTGATGCACGATCATTGGAGCTTGAGACCGTAATTTATGATATTTTGGATTCTACATTGATTTCTGTCAATGCAGACAGCATTGTTCAGCTTGCACACAATTCCGTGAAAGAATTCCTAGTGCAAAGCCAGGAACAAATGATCCTAACTGGGCTGATTGAAATGAATGAACAGTTGGCACATTGTACTATATGTCAAACATGCCTTATCTATTTGACCCAATTTGACTCAGAGCAAAAGTATGCTTTTGAAAAGGATTATCCGTTGGCCATATATGCTGCAAAATATTGGCCAGCACATATGAAGAGGACAGGGAAGGAAATCTTGAAGGGTGAACCAGCTAAGAACCTAGCAGTAGCACTAGTGAAAGACCAAAGTCAACTGCAATACATGAATTGGATCAGAATCCATGGGCCTGAGCGAGATTGGAGGGCTAGATGTGATGTAGATCTGAATCCAAAAGAAATACAGCCTCCAATTTATTACATGGCCTATGAGGGAGTGGAGTTTATTGTGGAGCATCTGCTGGGACAAGAAATGGCTGATGTCAATGTCCAAGGTGGAGAGTATGGAAATGCACTCCAGGCAGCTGCTGTTCAAAGCAACAAGGATACTATGCAACTTCTCTTAAAGTATAAAGCTGATGTGAATGCTCAGGGTGGACACTATGGAAATGCACTCCAGGCAGCTGCTGCTCAAGGCAACAAGGAGACTGTTGAGCTTCTTTTAGAACACAAAGCAGATGTGAATGCACAAGGTGGACTCTATGGAAATGCACTCCAGGCTGCTGTTTTTCAAGGCAACAAGGAGACTGTACAGCTTTTGTTAGATCACAAAGCAGATGTGAATGCCCATGGCGGACTCTATGGAACTGCACTCCAGGCAGCTGCTGCTCAAAGCATGAAGGAGGCCATTCAGCTTCTGTTAAAGCACAAAGCAAATGTGAATGCCCAAGGTGGAGAGTTTGGAAATGCGCTCCAGGCAGCTGCAGCTCAAAGTAAGAAGGAGACTGTCCAGCTTCTGATAGAGCACAAAGCAGATGTGAATGCTCAAGGTGGTATCTATGGAACTGCACTTCAGGCAGCTGCGGCTCATGGAAAGAAGGAGAATATCCAACTTCTCCTAAATCACAAAGCAGATGTGAATGCCCAAGGTGGACGCTATGGAAATGCACTTCAGGCAGCTGCTGCTCAAGGCATGAAGCAGACTGCCCAACTTCTGATAGAGCACAAAGCAGATGTGAATGCCCAAGGTGGACGCTATGGAAATGCACTTCAGGCAGCTGCTGCTCAAGGCATGAGGCAGACTGCCCAACTTCTGATAGAGCACAAAGCAGATGTGAATGCCCAATGTGGACACTATGGAAATGCACTCCAGGCTGCTGCCGCTCATGGCAAGAAAGAGACTGTCCAGCTTCTCTTAGAGCACAAAGCTGATATAAATGCCCAAGGTGGACTCTTTGGAAATGCACTCCAGGCAGCTGCTGTTCAAGGCTGGAAGGAGACTGTCCCATTGCTCTTAAAGCACAAAGCAGATGTGAATGCCCAAGGTGGTCTCTATGGAGCTGCACTTCAGGCAGCTGCTGCTCAAGGCATGAAGCAGGCTATCCAGCTTCTCTTGGATAACAAAGCAGATGTGAATGTGCAAGGTGGTCTCTATGGAACTGCACTCCAGGCAGCTGCTTTTCAAGGCAAGAAGGCAACTGTCCAGCTTCTCTTAGAGCACAAGGCAGATGTGAATAAACAAGGTGGACACTATGGGAATGCACTCCAGGCAGCTGCTTTTCGAGGCAAGAAAGAGACTGTCCAGCTTCTGTTAAAGAACCAAGCAGATATGAATGCCCAAGGTGGTCTCTATGGAACTGCACTCCAGGCAGCTGCTTTTCAAGGCCAGAAGGCAACTGTCCAGCTTCTCTTAGAGCACAAAGCAGATGTCAATGCCCAAGGTGGTCTCTATGGAACTGCACTTCAGGCAGCTGCTGCTCAAGGCATGAAGCAGACTGTCCAGCTTCTGTTAGACCACAAAGCAGATGTTAATGTGCAAGGTGGACATCATGGAAGTGCACTGCAGGCAGCTAGTGCTCAAGGCATGATGGAAACTATCCAGCTTCTGATAGAGCACAAAGCAGATGTGAATGCCCAATGTGGACACTATGGAAATGCACTCCAGGCAGCTGCTGTTCAAGGCAGGAAAAAGACTGTTCAGCTTCTCATCAAGCACAAGGCAGATGTAAATGCCCAAGGTGGACACTATGGAAGTGCACTCCAGGCAGCTGCTGCTCAAGGCAACAAGGTTACTATTCAGCTTCTCCTAAAGCACAAAGCAGATGTGAATGCTCAAGGTGGAGAGTATGGAAATGCACTTCAGGCAGCTGTTGCCCAAGGCAACAAGGAGACTGTTCAGCTTCTCTTAGAGCACAAAGCTGATGTAAATGCCCAAGGTGGACCTTATGGAAATGCACTCCAGGCAGCTAGTGCTCAAGGCAAAAGGGATATTGTACAGCTTCTCTTAGAGCACAAAGTGGTAACTCTGTGAACTCTAGAAGTGCTCTGGTCAGCAAAATGTGGGTGATCTGGAGCTGTTGTCAGGCACCACACAGCCGTTTGCAGCGGCTCCAGCACTGGACAGTGCCGGAAAGCGTCTTCCCGTGCACTTATGTTTTGCTGATTAGTAGCTGTAGAATACAGAATACAGTCTGTCACTTGTGCTAGGCCCCGACTACATTGATAGATCAAAGAAGCATCATTTGAAATAAGAGCCATGTACCTTTCAGGGGATAATCTGATTGCAGCTAAAGTAATCTAAACCTCAGTAGTACACGAGTGTACAATGACTCTGTATTGTGAAATATAAGTACCTGTGAAATTAGTAAGTAATCTAAACTATAAATGAATATCAGTACAAAGATCACAAGTAAATAGACGAGTAAGCTTACCCTCAGTAGTACATGAGTATACAACGACTGAGGGAAACAATGAAAAGTATCAAAATATAAATAAAGTATCGATGCTGCCTGCCAAGGCAGCTTTTCAATGAGGCGTGTACGTAAAGATAAAGTGGCGAAGGTAAAGAATTTGCCTGTAAGACATCCGGAAAAACACCCCTTTGCCAAGGATGATTCACATCTTCCTGAGGAGCTACCAGGTGGTCCCAATGACCTGGAAGCTCTAGATTTCATAGGCTGCCAGGGGACGAGCTATAATTCCCTCAGTTTCTAGGCAACAAAGGAGACCCAGGAGAGTACTTTTAGGCTATCCTCAAGATGTCCCTCAAGTAGCTTTTGTAAGCCTCAGGTGTGGCTAAAGAACAGTCAAGGAGCCTGGAGGATAATTAGAATACCTCTGAGATATCTCTTGAGAGGACAATACCTATCAGAGGTTACAGAGAAACATCCTTTGATTATTACAAAGGTTCCATGTAGAGCTTTCAAAATGACTTCGGAAAATTCTTAATACTCTGTGAGCAGTTGAGGTTTGTGAAGAAGAAACTGACTTGCCTCCTGTCCTGCCCAGGAAGCATCCCTAATGCCTCTGTGAATCCCTCAGATATATCTTCAAATAGCTATGGCTGCACTTGAACTTTCCTACAGTACCGTCCAGAACGTCCCAGGAATGTCTCAGGATGTTCTTAGGCTGTCCCAGGGATGCCCTGGGCTGTCCTAGGCTGTCCTAGGGATGCCCTGGGCTGTCCTAGGCTGTCCTAGGGATGCCCTGGGCTGTCCCAGGGATGCCCTGGGCTGTCCCAGGAATGTCTCGGGATGTTCCTAGGCTGTCCCAGGGATGTTGTGGTCTGCCTTCAGGCTGTCATGGAACGTCTCTTCAAACCCCCAGACATACCTCAGAACAGCTATGGCTGAGCCCCGACTTTCAAACAATGACCCAAGGAAGCTCAACAGAGCTGCTGGCAGTTTTAAATTTAGTTCTGAAATCATTTTTGCTTTCCTGAAATAAGTGACAGCGGGATTATTCCTGTACTCAAATAATATTTGATAGGACAATATATATACAGCAGAATGAGCAAATGCAGATATGAAAGGCGAATAAAGCAAATGATGAATGGAGCAGACAGTGAATGAAGCGAAAGGAAGATGCAAAGAGTAGCGAAAAACGACTGAATATTTTGTGTCACCAACCCTCATTGCTTCCAGCCATTGTCTTGGATCTTAGATTTCTCTGCACCCCAGTGTTCCCGGCGCTTTTTGCTCCTCTGGTGTTTTTTCGCCCTTTGGGTTTCTTCCCTCCCACGTCTTGTTCTTCCACCTTGCCAGAATTCCTGCTCATGCTCGGGGATTGTATATTTCCCTCCTTTCCATCCACATCGTCGTCACTGTCAAGCTCTATCATGTCTTCTAAATCCGTTATCCCCATCTTGCTCCCAATTTCCTTCCTAACGTCCAGTTTTGGGCTATTGTCTGGGCGATGATCTGATCCCTCCGCTTTCGACTCGATGCTGAAAGCTCCACCTTCCTCCGCCCCGACAATGGGCACCTTGGGAGTTCCTGTGTCTTCACTGTCGAACACCGCGCCAAACCCCTTGTCTCCAGCATTGGACCTGCGGCTGCCACTGTTGCCGGGCCCCTTACTATCGCGGTTGGACCCTTCGTCGAACCCCTCACCCTCATGGCTGGACTTTCCATCCGAGTCCTCGTGTTTGAGCTTGGAGCCCTCGTTGTCGTTGTCGTTTCCGCTGCCGTTGTTGCTGCCGTTGCCGTTGTCGCTGTCGTCGCCGTTGCTGTTGTCTTCGCCGTTGTCGCCGTTGTCGTCGCCATTGTTGCCATTGTCGCTGTCGTTGTCGCTGTCGCCGTTGTTGTTGCCGCCGGACGCATGGTCAAAGCCCTCGCTGTCTCGGTTGGGCGCTTCATCGGACTCAGCGCCCTCACTATCACGGTTAGACTCTGCGTCAGACCTCTCGCCATTGCTTGAGTTTACCACACTCCTCCTCTTGGGATCCGGTTCCCCCTTCTGCTTCTCCTCCCCTTCTTGCTCTTAGCCGCCTTCCTCAAGTTCTCCTCCGTTTCGCTCATCATCTTCCCTGCCGTCTTCACCTCTTTCGTCGCCTTTAGCTTTATTGCATTCTTGTTCTCTGCCTTCTTCGACGCTATCTCTGGAATCCTCGCCTCTGGCTTCCGCTTTGTCGGCTTCTCCTCCCCCTTTGTCGGCTTCTCCTCCCCCTTTGTCGGCTTCTCCTCCCCCTTTGTCGGCTTCTCCTCCCCCTTTGTCGGCTTCTCCTCCCCTTTGTCGGCTTCTCCTCCCCCTTTGTCGGCTTCTCCTCCCCCTTTGTCGGCTTCTCCTCCCCTTTGTCGGCTTCTCCTCCCCCTTTGTCGGCTTCTCCTCCCCCTTTGTCGGCTTCTCCTCCCCTTTGTCGCTTCTCCTCCCCTTTGTCGGCTTCTCCCCCTTTGTTGGCTTCTCCTCCTCCTCCCTCTTCTTTGCCGGCTTTGCTGGTTTCTTTGCCCCCTCCTTCTTCTTCAGCGGCTTCGTTGCTTTCTTTGTCTCCTCGTTCTTCTTCGCTGGTTTCTTTGCTGGTTTTTTCGCCTCCTCCTTCTTCTTCTTTGCTTCCTTCTTCTCTGCCGCCTCCTTCTTCTTCTCCTCGTCCTTCTTCTCCTCACTTTCTGCAAAAGATGACAATGCGTCATAATCGAATGTTTGAACAGAAAGAAGCAAATGACTGGGTGCTCTAAAGTGTCATTACATATGAGGGCCTAGCTAGATAAGTGCGACCAACAACTTACCTCATTCTTTCATAAGTTTTTTTCTCTAGAAAATCGAAGTATGCCGGAGAGTTCACCCGAATCCTGTCAATGCTTTCCCATATGGCGTTGTATCTACAGCAAGATTATGATAAAGCGAGTTAGTGACAGTAAACCAATGGACTGTTGTTCACTGACTGATCCCTGAGATTTTTTGCTGAGATATGTATACTCTGCCTCATTCCACTCGCATGCTCCGTTATACAGTGATAGATCTGCAAATGAGGGTTTGAGCAGGTCGACAAGAAGTTGAAACAAATACCGTCGCCGTCACTGCAGCTATCAGACGTCCTGGCACACGTTGGAGTCGATGCAGTTCTGTAGTTATGAGGCAATAAGTCGTCTTATTTTGCGCGTCGACTAAGAATGCACAAAGGATTTGGGCAATGAGCAAAGAATAGAAAGGCTTTCCCGACTTCCTTTCCTGAATAAAACAAAACCAGTGACGAAAAAGATAGGGAAAAGACAAAAGAATTACCTTGAAGTCGACACCTTCACAGTGGTATCGGCCTTCGCCCATCAGCCAGTTGGCCAATTCCGCCTCAAGAAAACATTCTTAGAGCAATTAAAGGAAATAAAAAGGAAGAAGCCTTTACCTGAGGCCCTCCCTCATCCACTGAGCTAAAACCGAAATAAGGATCCACGAGTGTTCTGGTCTGTTGCGCTAAGGCATAACAAACATCGGATTCGCTATAACCCATCTGGTAGGAGGGTTTAGAATGGGAGCATTGGAAGAGCAGAAGGAATTCACCCAGCGTAGCAACTTATCCAGTGCCTGAGGATCCTTCTTGGTCTCACGTAAATCCTCGAGTATCCGGTTATCATCACCTTGCTGCGAAACCAACTCCTCTTCCAGTACTTCCCAGGCAAACATCTTGTCAGAAGGAAACATATCCAGAAGGCAGATCGCCTTTCTCACCGCCTGTTTACTTATCTTTGCAAGCGCATCAGAAGCAAGATCACTTTGAAGGACTTTTGCCCTGGTTCCATTCTGTTTGTTCTTGTTCTTGTTCTCCTTCGTCACGTCCTCAATAACCATCTGAAGAAATGGAATGTATGTACATTAGTGGAAAAATCAAAAAAAGTAGATTTTCGCTCACATCATCTCCTTCGTCTCCATTGCCTCCTTCGTCTCCTTCACCGTATTCCATTGTAACGTCACTGTCTTGCTGGGTCTCATTGTCCAAGGTATGCGGAATATCCGAAGTACTATCTTGTGAGGTAGTAATGCCGAACCAGTCAGCAACTATTCCGCCTTGGAGCACGGATCACCCACCGTTTCCTGAAGTGCCCGCGCGAAACCGTCGAAGGTAAGCCTGTTCTTGGTCATTAAGTTCTGTGGAGTTGTAGTATGTGCGGTATGGAAACCTTATAAGACGAACCAACCCAATCCATCTTTTCTCAATTCTAAGCGCTCACAGAACGAGATAAACTGGCTGGTTCTACAAAGAGGTCCAACAACTTACCTTTCGGTATTGCGCCCTCTGCAGATGCATCGAACGTCCTCGCATAGGCTTGGACGTGGCCCACCTGTCTTGGCTTTTCGGGGCCATTTACTTTTTTAGAGGGTTGGGAGCCGGAGTTTTTCGGCTTTTTCTGAGAATGAACTGAAGCAGAGTTACGGCGTTTGTTTCCGAAAATAACCACGTGACGGCGCTTGGAAAAACTTAAAAGAAATGATGGATCTGCGCCTTCATCAGTCTTTCAGACTGTCTTCTGTACATGAAGAAAGTTTATTAGATGTCCGGAGAGTAGGAGCGGGAGACACTGTTCTAAGAATTGAACGCAAATCATGGCAACCATCCTTAACCAAAACTACTGGAATACAAGTAATTTACTTAAGCACCATCTAAGCATCCTTTGAGTTTGGAATGACAAGTAAGATATACTGAAGAATCAGGAGAGCGAGTAGGCGTACAGCAACTAGACGCGCTAGTGTGAACAATGAAAGACAATGGAAGGACAATGTCGGAGTCGGAGTCGTAGCGCAATGCTAACGGCAGGCGAGAGTGAGCCAATGCGACAGCAAATCGGAAACAAACAAGCACAGCGAACGAAAGTAGTCGAAACAGAGGAATGGCGATGCAATATAATCAGATGGTGGATATGAAGCGTCGAAGCGGAACGATGGCGATGTAGCGCATTGTGGTGCGCGAAACCGATAACCAGACGGCGAATGAGAAGTGTCAAAAAGGAAGAACGACGACAAGGCACTTCGCATGACGATTAGGGTCAGCAAGATGCACAAGAAACAAAAGGGCGAGAGTGAAACTGGTCTTGGCAAGAGAACAAAAGGCAGCGCGGAATTAAGGAGAGGCGGGCAGCGAAAGAACCAGCTGCGCGGGATATGACACAAAAAAAAAGTCAAAGATTTCAAAGAAGACTTGTCTTCGCGATGGGTAAGGGCAAGGGACGCTCTCAATACAGCGGGGACATGGAGAATTGTCTCATCTCCTTCAAGGTCCAAGGAAATAGCGAAGAAGTTGTTGACACATGTTAGCAGGGTTTAGCAGGGCCCAGAGGCCCTGCTGCTTGTAAATTGGGGATGCAAGCACAAAGTACACTGCATACTCTGCCCTGACTTCCCTTCCCCTCCCATGCCAAGCAGAGAGCGTTCCGCTGAGCTGGGTGCACTGGGGTAATACGATATGCCGCATTGGTATAGAATATCGCCGCCTCGCACCGGGTAGGGACAGTAACAGCGGCGCAGTGGCTGCAAATGTTCACCACTCTGTAGGAAGATCGGTTGCATCACCACTGTTCAGGAGTAAACGTTGGGTTTCCAAAGAAACAATATATTTTGAACTAATCTGAACAAGTCGAGTACGCTCGAGAGTAGCAGCCAGCTGTTTTTCTTGTGCGATGTATGAGGAAATGGAAGATCGGTTGCATCACCACTGTTCAGGAGTAAACATTGGGTTTCCAAAGAAACGATATATTTTGAACTAATCTGAACAAGTCGAGTACGCTCGAGAGTAGCAGCCAGCTGCGGATCGAGGAGAGGCGTCAGAGAAGTCGCTCGCCCCGGCGCTGCTAGGGACTCCGCCAATTCGTCTGGTTCAGCCACAAACTCTGAATCTGAATCTGAAGCATCGGATGCTTTGCTCTATGAGATGAGGATGGCATCAGGGATATTCTCGTTCTTAAGACAGAAGAGGTACATACCTCCACTCCTTGGGTAGTGCTGCACAGGAAGGTCCAACTCCCTTGGAAAAACTCATACGGTGATTCGTTGATATGCTTCATGATAGGATCCCAGTTCAAGTTGACAGGACCTTCAGCCATTGCAGTGTCCACAGAACTTTTTTTCGAAAGACGCGATTAGCACCGACTCGATGTAGAAAGAAAATCAACTCACTCTAGCCAATTTTTGACATTGTCCGTTGACGAGCTTTGAGATTAAGTGGATATGCAACGGTAGCTTGGTAAAATTCTTGAAAATCAAACACAGATCAAATTGCTTGAGACTGTACTGCACACGCTCAAGTGAAGCAATCTCTATGTCGGACAGAGTGACAAACAAAAATAGAGGATCCGTGAGATGAATTAAGCAGTCTGTCGTAGGCTAGTCGAACGGAAGTACGGAAGGGGACACCTTCGAAAGCCAGTTCTCAGAAAAGAATGTCAAGCTCCAGTGTTTCTCCATTCTGCGGAATCTCAAATGAGATGAAGCAGTGTGCAAGTGAGGGCATGCGACTTACAGATGAGGAAGCGGCTTCTGCGGTCGCCTTAATTTCCTTGTGTAAGATTTACCTTCGCTTCTGTTCTTGGTGCTACATCTCAATTTCATCCTCGTCATCGGTATTTATGCTTCCTGTTTTGTCAAATTGAACATCTGTAGCCTCACGGAAGAGTTGGACATCCTGGAACAAAGGTAAGCTATACATAACATAACAGAAAAAATGTAGCTGACAAATGTTTTCTTCTTGTCGACAAGAATTGGGGATCTAAGGTGCACATGAACAATGACGAGGCTGAAAGAAAAGGTGTTTGATATTGTTGAGTAGCACATCTACACCGTATTAAGTTAATAATGTCAAGCGATATTTCAAGGCAAGTACTCACTGACTTTCTGACCCATTGGAGATTGGTATCGAACGCTGTTCCGATGGATTTCTACTTCGCCCGGAAGCCTTTTACCATCTGGAGCAGACAACAAGCAATTCTTGCTCGATAACATCGATCACTTCCTTCTTCTGCGCCTCCCGTTCGTTTACGTCCCTTTTCAGCGCGTTGATTTGTTTATTGATCGAGTCAAAACGATGTCCATCCGTTGAACGGTATGAGATTGACCGAACAAAGGGAGCATCGGGATCTTCAACGGCTACATTTAAAGGTACTTATTACTTACCAACGACTTGACCCGGCGTCTGGAAATAGATTCGAAGGTAGGTAAAATCACCTTCGCTGGATCGTCCTCTGCAAGTAAAACATTTTAGTCGGATTTTTCAGGCGGATGGATACAAGATTCGAACCTGTGCGGATGGCAGTAGCTTGTGCAACAATTCGGCTCAACGGCTTCGAATTCCACAGCACGCATTCCTTCTCGCACAAGGAAAGTGTTGCCATTGTGAACGGGACGATAGGCTTTTGCAAAATTAGTTAAAAATGATTGTTGAAGCGAATACAGCAACGTGCATTCACGAAAGTATGGCTTCGAGTACACGTCGAAGAATTTTACGCTCAACCTCTCAATAGAGCTGTCGAAAAGTAAGATATGCACACGCTTCCCGTGTTTGATAACTAGCATAAAGTTGATTCCGTTTAGGAGACACCGAATCTCCCACTTCTTGTAGGTTGCAACCATCATGTCCACCTGTGAGCCGAAGACTCATATGAGATTTAAGATTGTCGGAGCCTCTAGTCTATTCCGATAAAGCGTTTAAAGGGGAGAAAAGTACTGGTAATTGCGTCAGCTAGGGCGATGGTAATAAGAAAAGAAATTGTACACACCTACTAACAAACACTTTTTGCAACATCTATGAGGGAGAAGCACTGGAAGGCGGTGTAACATCCACATTGACAGAGCGCACTAAAGAAGGATGGAGCTTTTCAGCGATAATGGAGCACAAAAGCAAGAAATACGTACCAAGTCTTGCAGTAGACTCTATTTTTATTTTCATTGGTGAACGGTTTGAAGCAAGATACAAAACCCAGCGCTTGTTAGTCGTAAGCACGTGATCTATTAACGAGCCCTATCGATGAAAGCCACAACTATGAATTATTTTCTTTTTCATGTTGAATCATTGTTCTTATGCTTGTCACGCCGCAAACGCACTGCAACATATGTTTTTAAAACTCCTGATACCTTCGAATTTGGGTCTACTATAAATATGGCACTGCGAGTGCTGATCACAGCTCAAGTCATAGCTACGCATTGGCTACGCATCCCAGGCAAGTATTTAGCGTGATATGGGGCCCCGGCAGTTCCTAAATGGGACCACGTTGGTTATACTACCGCTACCACTACCAATACCGTCAGGAAAATGTACAAAGAAAAATAGAACTATAACAGACCCAGTCATCATCCCGCACGAATTCTAATAGCACTACTCGCAAACCTTCACGTCTATCCAAATTCTCTAACGGCTCATAAACTTTGCGATCGACTGTGCCGAGCGGAAACTTGAGAATAACAGACCGTATGCAGCCTTGTCCCCTTGACATTGCTGCAGACCGCTCTGAACCCAGTGGAAACCAGCGTGATTGAACCATTGAAACGAGTTCAGAGTGGCTGCAACAGCTATCAGAAGACAGGTAGAGACTGTGTAGTTTCGGAACAAGGGAGATATCATCCCAAACAGTGAGCGCTGACATCAGCTTTAAAGTGACTGGACTTTGTCTCTGATGATTGCGGTAAATTGTGGCGGCGTCCTCAATTTCGAGGGAAGTTAGAGATGGCATGAGATGGAGGGTTCGTAGAAGGTTATCATCAGTTAGAGATATCCTTTTGATAACAAATGCAGTGATCATGCATTCTGATCTCGACACGAAGGATTCAAATGCCTCGGTTGACCACTCCTTGCCACCATCAACCACGAGCTCGGCCAGAGAAGGAAAATTGAAGGAGAGAAATAAAGCCTCTAGTGAGACTATATCTCTTGTAGCAAGTGAAGTGATGTTGGGGTATTTGCTGGCTTTCTCAAGTCTGATAGAGTCTTCTATGAAACTGATCTCGAGAAAAGTCAGAGAAATGCAGCAATCCAGAACTTTCTTCAATGTTTCCAGGGACTCTAAGTGTCCGTCGACACAAAATTTTGTAATCTTTTGGCAGATGATGGTGGGGATTGGCAGTAGAGACGTTGGTTCAACAAAACCCCGAACTGTACGAAGTTTTGGGGAAGTTTCGAACCGACAAAGATCGGCGGCACTGGCACCTTTTCCACCACCGATATCCAGCTCAACAAGAAGGGGAAATTCAAGGCCAGAGAGTATATTATAACCAGAGATTGAATTATCTCCAGTGTATCTGAACATCTTCCAACGATGACTTTCGTTTGTGAGCATAGTTAGGCCAGGAAAGGTAAGAGGGCCATGCCAGTGAAGGGGCTGTGTACCCTTTGCAAGCAATGTTATGTTTAACGGAACCTGATGAGATTTCTCCAGAAACCCGATGATCCTATCTGAAAAGCTAGCCACTGAACGTTCAGGCGCTCCCCAGTTTTCCGGCCTAGAAATGGTTGTCTCTACTGTTAAGTTGGACCAGAGTTTCGGTAATCCTTTTACGATTCTGTACCAACGATGACAAATGGAACCTATCGCGATGGCAGGGAGAGAGGTGTAGCAGTGGCTCTTCAGATAATTTTCTGCGCATGCGTACTCCATAATTATCGCTAATATTTCGTCCGGCACCATCCAAAAGGGAGATGGCAAAAATTTGATTTTTTCTCTCTGCTTTCGCGGTATCTCCATTTCATGGCCAAGGTTACGTCGGTCAGAAAAACAGAACCTCGATTTGAGCATCAAGTTTCTCCATCTGAGCCTCGACGATTTTGATGTCTTCATCCATCACATTTGATACCAGTTGAATTACTTTTCGCGCCTCTGAAACGACAGAGGGGCCCAAGAAAGATCGAAGCTGTTCGTTTATGTCTTTATCGTCAAGCTTTAAACAAGCTCTGTGAGCTAAGTGCTGTCATGGGTTGAAACAAATGAGCGCTCAAGGGTGAGAAATAGCATTCTCTTTAACATTGTATTACAACTCCAGTACACTTGCCTGTTGTCCTTGAAAAAAATGCAACCTTGACTGCGAAGCCCTTGAGAATCCCTTGAGAAACCCAAAAAAGATCTATGTTGAAAGTAATTTGAAAAAAAAAAAAAGGAATGGTCCAACCAGGACTCGAACCTGGGCCTCACGGGACAGCCTTCCGCCGTCCACTACCGCCATGCGCGCTAACCACTACACCATTGGACCAATGTAATTATTTCTTTTGCAGAGATATTTGACTGCTCCGAAGCCAACGAAAAAATTGATACCAACACGATTACTTTTTAGCGTACTGATTACGAAGGTCTTCCCATATAGAGAACATCTGAAGCCCATTTCCCCACCTGGCTTTTCGATCCTCCTCTCTCTTCATCTTCATCTCAGGCGTCGCAGCTGCCATGAAGTCTTTATCGGACTGGAAGCCGTTGTAAACCCAACAAAAAAGACCTGAAGACGAATACTGAATAATTGAGTAACTTTCTTCTCCAGGTTGAATGGGCACATTCGAGTGGGTCAGCAGTGCGGAGGGAATGAGAGTCGTAGATCCAGGAGGAAAGCGTATGACAAGACCAAGGTCCCAGAGAATCATATGCCCGCCGCGATCTGGATCAAAGTTACCTAGAGCAGTGATAGCACACCATCCGAAAGCAAGGTTGTGGCAGTCAGTATGAGGCCAGGTGACTGTACATGGGCCAAGGTTAAAGGAAAAGCCTGCGAAAACACCGTTGAACCATCGAGTAAGTCTAGGATTGGAAGCAAAAAGGTTGTTGAGGTTTTCGTTGTACAATCCAAACGTATTCGCCACAAAGCATTGGAAGATGGCTATAGAAGAAAACAATTAGAGATTAAATATCAATAAAAGGAGGGAGTAGCTTACAGTTTGCAAACCCAACAAGACGACGGAAGCCAGAAGACGCAATAAGGCTGACAAGGATGGCACAATTGGCTACACCATAGAAAGCCATTGTACCAGGTCTCTGCGGTTGAAAAATTAGCTGGGGATGGGATGGAGAATCAGCGCCTATACCTTACTACCCCCGCCAAACGATGTACCTACAGCAACCGAAGGAAACTTCCCTCTTTTATGAGCTTCCTGTTTCTTACTGAACGTCATACTGCCGCGAGCATCTTTGATTTGGGCCGTAAGTTCGGTCATAACTGCATCCCAATTATCATCCCTAGGTTTGCCGGCATCTACGACAACATAACAATCCCTAGAGCAGTTTGTGCTGCGTAAGCAAATAAAACAAATTTGAAGGCATGGACCCACTCACTTTCCATTCCATGGAACAAGCTCCAGCTTATATTCCTCACCAGTAAGCGCAGCAACGTCTGGAAGTATTTTCTCAAAGATTTGCCTGAGCCCCAACCATGCACCCTTGTTGACAGGAAGGTCTTCAGTGGAAAAAGAATCGCCGGCGCTGAGGGTTTGCGCCTCTGCAGCACGACGGCGTGCAACCTCTTTCAGAGCCTTCTGCAGAAGAGGTTGGGCCGGCTGATCAACCTTTTGTTTAACGCTTCGCTGCTCATCCTTTCTTTGGGTTTTTCTCTTCCTTCGAGCTGCCTTCCCTTGATCCAGAGGCAGCTGAGCAGCATCCCCTCGAGGAGGCTTCTGCGGGTCAGGCGCTGGTGCTTTTAGGGCATCGCTTTCTGCGGTGTGAAGAAGCGGATGAATGAGCCCAAAAGATGGAAGCGGGAAAGCGCCGGGGTCGCCCTCAGGAGAGGGAGGCGCGCAGCTCCCAGGGGCAGAAGAGAACGAGGTTTCATTGCTGTGCACAGAAGAAGGGGCGTGGGCGACAGAGGAGAACTTGTAGCAGCTGCGGTCTCCTGCAGCAGAGGACGCTGGAGGCGAGCCGTGGCTAGCGGCGGAAGGTGGAAAAGAAGGTGCGCCTTCGACGCAATAGTCGCAGTCATTGCAGTCGCTCTCTAGGTCTACGTTGTGGTCGCCTTCGTTGTCAGAGAGGGAGTCAATATACTGGTCAAGAGCCAGAGACACGTCGTACTCCATAGGCCCGCAGATTGGCAGGCCGGGAGAAAGCGCATAGGCTCTAAACTCTTTTCCTGAGCGTACTGTGAGGTAGAAGTAGTCAGAAATGCAGTAGAGAATGCGACGAGGATAAGTCGGCTCGGGCGTTAATGGTAAGGAGGTAGAAGAAGAAAGAAAAAAGGCAAAGCAGCAATCCGCCAGGCCACAAAGACGAGCCCTCGGGGTATGCTTGCAGTGCGGGTAAGGTAGTAGCAAAGACGAATGAAACAACAGGAGATGGTATTACATTGGGTCGTCATCCCGCGGGCCTGAATGTTAAGGAGAGAAAGTATAAGCAGAAGTACCAGATGTAAGCGCATAGCGCAACCTGAACGTTGAAGGGAAGCGGTAACTCCCGCGACAAATAGGAATTTATTATTGTGCATCACGTGGTATGTGCATGAGCGCTCAGCGTTGACGTTAACCAAGTTTCGAAAGCTTTCTTATAACGGCAAGATCGATACTTCTCCCAACCGACCGCTGTCTCAGTGAAATTGACAATCTCTTCATCTGCGACATCCCTGATTTGTCTAAAGATCTATGTATTTCCGGCCAGGAGTCGGAGGTCAAATGATGACAAGATAAGTATCGAACTACGACGACCAAGCGACCAAATTGCGGCGTTTACAACGAGTGTTTTTAACCATCGCGTCTTCGGCTAGAAGGGCAAAAGGAGGGAGCCTATAATTCATACAACTCCTAGACCCAGCGACTCAGCGACTCAGCGGCTGAGAATTCTGAGCGGTTGTTGATCCCTTCACAAGTCAAGCAGAGAGCGCTCTCAGATTAGTAAACGGAAATGTATTATAAGATAGGATACACACCCCTTGTTATGCCTTTTCCGTTGTTCATCGACTTTGGCCTTTGTCACTGCCACCAACCACATATGATTGTGAGGAAATGTCGACAAAGAGATATATGTGAACGACATGTAAAGATGTAAGGAAATGAAGTGTGCATCGCTTACTGTAGAGTCACCTTTTCTGCATCGAAGAGGGTGAGACGTACGCATGGATATAACCGAAGAATGTCGAGTGGATTTTTCTGTAAAGAGGTATGGGATACCACTCGAGGAAGCAGAGAAATGACACCACTGACCCTGATTAGTCGTCACAAGGGAACATCACTTGAGATCAAGATCTGGTGACCAGAAGAAACATCAGCGTTCTAGATCTCGACGTTCGTAGTGGTAGCGTCATTGCTGAGCGATGAACATCAAAACTCAGGTGCAAAATGGAAGAGATAACGAACAAGTAATGAAAAGAAAGCGAGATTGGCATTACGCACCAGTGAGGTTGTGAGCTAATTGTGCATCCATTGCGTCGCATGGATGAAGTTTATCAGAGTTGGTAGCCTTTTCCGATAAAATGCTTGGGGTGGAGAAAACAGTAGACCGTGTCAGCTACAGTAATGACAATCAAGATTGAAAGAGATTGTGCTAACGAACGCTTTGTGCCTGAGGGACACCTGTCGCGGAAACACTGGATACACAGGTGGAGTTGTCTGGAGGCTCGGCAGGAGGATCCCCTCATCCACATTGACAGAGCGTACCGGTGAATCCATGTCTACATCTAAAGCTTTTCAGCGATAAGCGAAAGCTAAAGCAAGAAAGATGTCAAATCAGTGTGCGAAAGCTTACTGTAAGCCTGGGCTTACCACAGTTTCTATAATGTGCATATATAGTGGCCAGTGACATTCAAAGTCACCGGCCACTATATATGCACATTATAGAAACTTGGTAAGCCCAGGCTTACACTTATCAGTGACAAAAAATCTCTTTCAGTTTCCAGGAAGGCCAGCGATTGGTTGAAATCAGGTTCAGAAGTGTAAAGATCTGCTCTGCGGGGCCCGTGCAGGCGAGGTGGAAAGAGATGGCTGTCAGTGTCATGATGATGGTCGACGACTGGAAATGGCAGTGAAATTGAAAGAGTCCGAAATCACGTGAAAATCATGTTGTTATAAGCTTTCATGAGGAGAAGGAGAATATGACACGCGTTGGACAGTACGCAAAGCAACTCATCTTCCAGTATAACATAGCCATTTCATAGCTCACAAAGAAAATTACTTTGAGTCACTGCCAAAAGAAATCAAAATACGAGGCCATAAGTCCTGGTTGACGGTACGGTCCAACCAGGACTCGAACCTGGATCTCACGGAGGTCTATCATCAAGCCATCGTGCATGTTAACCTCTACACTATTGGACCTTGGTAGTACTTCTCTACATTAGTACTAATAAGATCATAATCATGTTAGGGTAGAATTAGATAGGTAGCTGTAACAGCTAGTCTTTACGGGCATTGGCTAGTACCATCCCTGCGTTGGCCTCATAGTTTACCTTCTTTACCGGAGTCGAGCTCGCCGCCTGCGTCGGCGTAGGGACCTGTATGGGACTGGCACTTTCAGCTGGCATGGGCTGTGTAATATCGTATTACAGTCCAAAGGAAGCTCCATTCATCCCCAACGATGTGCAAAGTGCATGCGTAGCTTCACCTGGTGCACATGCTGCAGTAGTAATAACTGGCACGTTGCTAGGAAGACTACCTTTAACGACAAGTTTAACGAAGGCTCCAATCTCCTCAAATTGAGGGCGGAAACTGGTAAAGCCCCAAGTTTGTATAAGATGTGCTTCGTCAACAGGGAATAGGATGAGAAAGTCTTGTCATTGATGATACGGTACCATTCAGCCGACGCGAGATGTTCACGATCAAGGCAAATGATATTCCACGATTTACAAAGGCAGATTAATCACTACTTATTTGAAACGTGCTGATGGGGAGTGGTTAGGGTGTCCAATTTAGGGTCCAAGTACTTGTTGTCGCCAGGTCTACCGTTCTTGCTTAAACAAGACACCATGCACGGGAAGCCGCTTTCCGGCACTGTACAGCGCTGGGAGCCGCTAGGCTGGAGTCACTCGAAACGGCTGCATAGTGCCTGAGCCGTTTCGAGTGGCTCCAGCTCACTTACATTTTACTGATGCACTATAAGTCTGTATATGTGTATTTACAGTATTTCTCCAAAGAAATACAATATACCAACACTAGTATTCTAGCTAGTAGCGAAATATACGAAGAAAAGATAAAGAAAAGACGAGATGGAAAGACAACAGACTTGTAAAGTGTAAAGTCCAGAAACCAGCTCAATCAAGAGCCCAATCTATCGACAGGGAATTTGAGTGTGAAAGTCTGCATACATGATCCTCGCGCGCTTGCTTGACTGCTCCAAACTTCTAGGTCTGGACCAACATGATTGGACCAAGGTAACAGCAGCGCAGTCATTGAATTTAGCGACATTCGAAGATATCATAGCGAGACTCTGTAGGTTTGAAACGATGGATCGGAGTGGAAGTTGATAATCAATATATCATCTGATATGTATATTTACTCTGAAAATTATTTACAAAAAATGCTGGACACTTATCCAGTATATTGTCTGAAGTCCAGCCGTTTCCTTCCCAATCACTCGAGCTTGGTACGAGCATACAATGTCTAATATCTGACAATGGAATGATTTCACCTTGAGGAGTGCCATTCGAGGCACTGACTGATGGTTGTACGCGATACATTCCATTTTTACTATCAGGTACAGTTTTAAATTGAGAAAACCATGTAACATATGCAAGAGGTGTTTCAGCCTTGGGCCAGTTTGGGGAGCGTCCTCTTCAGATCTTTGCCCAAGTCTTTTTACCACGTTAGGGAGCCGGAATATGACCCTAAGTCTGGCAACCCTACAGCCTCTTACTGCCGTAGATTCAGCTTCATCATTGATCAATATTATCACTGTATCATATCGAGACTTTGACTTTGACTTGGAGTTTTTTTTGATGGAAGAAGGGGCAGCTCTTACTATTTCTTTTGGCACATCTGACGCATCATCAAACAGATTCACAGGTGTAAATTTAAAATGGTGCCAAACATCGAGTAAACTAAAAGGAAGACATCCTATTGATAAAGCTTCTGCTTTCGTAACCTGCTGTACCTATGAGATTTGAAAAGTCAACAACCTTGAATACTACTACAGCTTCTCAGTGACTACTGCCACTGGAGCGAGTCATCAAAAAATATTTGAAAGACTTTACCTGAGGAACGTTAAGCAGGTGATCAAGAGCTTTTTGAGAAATCTTTTCTGTGACTGCCCACTGTGCAATTTCCCAATCCAACTGGGAAGCAAAAGGGTGATAGCACTTCTGATCAAGATTATCATCATGAGTAGTAGTACCACTACTAAGTTCCTGTTGCCCTTTTGATTTTAAAATACTTTCCCATCGTTCATAGACAGTTTTACGTTTGTTGATCACCTTACCAGCAGTATTGTTCCATTGCCAAGTTCTTGGCTCATCTTCATCATCAACACTGTTGAGGATGCCGGCTAAATTGAAACGTCTTGGAGATGAAGAAGCCTCAGACTCTCCTGAGGCCTCGGGGTCAGAAGAGGCATTCATATCTGAGTCACGGTCTATCATAGAAGAGGCCCCAGTATCCGAATTAGAGGAGCCAGTTTCAGAAACCTCTCCCATATCAATGTCTTCGGATGGATATGTGGGATCAGAGTGGATGCCACTTGTTGAGTAATCGGGGAAGTTTGGGCTAGCCGGTTTCAGGGGGGGTAGGAAGTCAAACCCGGCTTCTGCTTCAGGCTCCATT
This sequence comes from Rhodocollybia butyracea, assembly GCA_015501585.1. Lineage (NCBI taxonomy): Eukaryota > Fungi > Basidiomycota > Agaricomycetes > Agaricales > Omphalotaceae > Rhodocollybia > Rhodocollybia butyracea. The sequence continues at coordinate 40,338 of JADNRY010000332.1, forward strand.
AACACATCTGGCATATCATCATCTTCGAAGTCTGCATATGATTGAGTCATTCACTGATTAGTAGTTGCACAACTACAAGATTTTAAATAAAGCTGAACATACCTCCTTGCCAGCTGGAAGAGTCAGATTCATCATCGGACAGTGAAAGTAATGATGGACAATCAGACACATTGTCTTCAATGTCTGAATTCCCATGATCAGTCTCATCTCCGTAACCAGGGTCAAGTCCAAAGTTGGAGTAACTGTCTTCATCTTCGGAATCGTCTTCATCTTCGGAATCGCTATATTCTTCTTGGTCATTTATGTTGTACAAATCTACATGCATGGCCTCGTTGGAGCCTAATTTTAGATTATCATTAGGCTGTTGTAAAGGCTGACACTGTGCATGGCTGGGAAGGCGAGAACAAGCAAGTGCTTCTACTCTTTTGATAGTTTTGGATATTCTATCTATTTGTGTTCTCTCTTGGCGCACGAATTCCTGCTTATGCGCATCATCCTTAGTCTGTTTTATGTGTCGCTCTAGTACCCAGCTACGGAAAATTCCCGATAGCATACAGGACATTTGATGGGTTCTGGGCCATACCGGTAGGAGTACTAAGTTGGGAGGACAAAGTCGCAGAGTGAAAGAACAGAGGGAACATTTATATGAGATTGCTGCATCAGTGAAAATATCAGATGACTATGGTAACTGTTCGAGATCATACAGGATCATACATCTTGATAAAACGTGAGAATTGGAGTGGATAGCATCTATACTTAGTTCCCATATCTCTTCTATTTTTTCTCGAGCTCCCAGTAAGCAATTTCTGAGTCTTCTGACTTGCTTCTGACTCAAGTTTGAAGTCTGATCTGCATTTTGAACGCGAAGTGAGACCCACCCTTGAATATATAGAGCTGTAACGACTTGTACAATTGTTTCAAAAGATTCAGTCGACCATGCCTCGTTTGCGAAAGTCTCGCGCGAATCGGAAACTGTAATGTTATGTTATTCCCGCTACCTCTTTAGGGTAGAGGGTCTTATGGTGCTTGAGTTTTCGATTGCGCTTGTTCCAAGATTTGGAAGAACATCCATGGCATATGTCGCGCATGTCGTATCTCTTTTGAGCTGTCAGAAATGTTGTGAGGCCTTGGCCTTGTTGGATGCTTTCAGGTGTTTGCTTAGGGAGGTAGCGGGCACTGCCGTGTACCGGCGTTACTGGTTATACCTATTGAATCTACAAAGGTCAGGAAATATTTTCGCATGTAACAGTCCCGAGTTAGTAACCGACCCAAAAATGACCAGGACACATCTGAGTACAATGCAGCAATTGCTTATGACGAATTCCTTCCTCAGCACCTTTGACAGTTGCACTGTATAAATTATACAGCCCACGTAGTGCAATGGTTAGCACGACCTTACTTGTTAGCTCCGCGGTAAATGCATTTGGAGGTAGATTGGGGTTCAATTCCCCACGAGGGCACTGCCTTTTGTTTTGCAACTGAGATGAACTTACTGGATGAATGTCAATCATTTTTTTTCGGAGTAAATATACATATCAGACAATATACTAGTACTAATGTGAATCTGTTTCAACTTTCATGAACTGACAGAACGTCCACAACACAGATTGAAAGTGGGTGTTTCAGTGCCTTATTTATCAAACCATAAAACACAAATGATAAGACGGCTATGTGCTGCAGGCACTAAGAGAGCAGCTGTGTTGGAGAATATCACACATAGGCGCACTGTCAGTTTCGTGTCATCCACTGAAATTGAAACTGGATGCTTAAATTAGATAAGATAACTTTGTTACCACCACAAGCCATGATTCATCCTTCTCTCTACTGAGTACTGAGTACTGAGCGCTGAGCACTAAGTGTGGAAGACGCTAACTGACAAAACCGCGGGCGTCATTTGATATATATCCGGCCCGGTGTGAGGCTGTTGAATTCAGCTACCGCCGACCTATAGGCACTAGTATAGAACTTTTCGCAAATGATCAGTATGTGCTTTCATTCATTCGACGATCGTAACTGAGGCTTAAGTATTAGGGAAATAGCTCTGCGAGGTCACGGTACGCCATCTGTCGCGTCAAAAGGTTTCCTGCACGAGGACTCGGATATCGTACGTTTGGTGTATTTGGTGCAGTTGGTATCTCTGGTGTATTTGGTGCACTGTTTGGTATATCTATTGATGTAAGGTGAGTGCATGAGCAAAGTAATTGACTGGCTAACCAGCTGTGCAGGCTCCCTTTGGTTGTTCGACGTTTGGTAAAACCTGCTGCAAATGTCCGTTAGTCTGCGTATATCCGGGAACTCGACTTTTGGTGTATCGAACCCTCATTCTACGAAGAAAGGGAGCTCTGCCATATGTTGTGTTTGGAAATAACTCTCAGTTTGCTGTGCAATAAAATTCTCTCATCTTCCTATCATTAACCGACAGGAAGGTTTTAGTCCAAGGCGTCCGTATACAGAAGTGCTGGATTGGCATCAGGACTCACCCTTCATCCTACGTTTCCTTCGACTCGCTTTGAGAGGCAGGGTTCTTGCTTGTCGGGACATCGTGAGACGATGAAAATGAAGGACGTTCCATATTTCAGAGTTAAATACTCGGAGGTATTAGCGGTGGCTGAATTTATGACTCAAAGTCATGAACTTCCGTCGCTACGTCTCAGAGCTTCCTGCCGGACAAACAGATGAACTACGAAGGCGCACTGTCTCAGACTCCCCCTTTGGACAGATGCAAAATCCCGCTGCCAAACACCTCAAAGAGCTGTGACGCTTATTTCACATTGTCGCTCTACGGATGTTCTATCTGCCTCGAATGATATCACGACAAACAGCGCTCAGGTGTTCGGTCCACTTTTACAACAACAGAAGAGAAATTTCTACCAGCAATCTCAGCTTCGACTTGAACGATTGCGTGGCTTGGAGGATCTTCTCTGTTGTCTCCCCATCATTGAGAGGAACTTTACCGCTTGCCTCTATCAGCACGAGAACCTACTATCCTACGCAATCTTTATCACCTGCGCCAATACTTTCCAGAAATTATATCGTCCACGGAGATTGCCCTGTTCCATATATTGGATGCCTATCCTGACGAAACGTCGGAAACTTGTAGGTCAATGATGACGGTACGGATATTTTTTGGGTCATGCCATGTTCAAGTTTTAATGCGATTGCAGGCGGTGAAGCGTAGTAAAGTAGCGCTATTGCAATTTCCTCGCCGAAGTTTTGAAACACTTGGTGTTCAATGATGGGTAGATGATGATGTTGTAAAATATCTCGTCAATAGGTGGTGCTCCAAATCCCTGAGAACTCTTGGACTCGGCACTTGGTTTGCCTGCAAGTTCCTTTTTCAGGATACTCAGTGTGTGCACGCCAAAACCGGGACCTTGACCTCAGAAGATGAACTGGGCGTGCAAAAGTGGTGTCGCACTGCTGAGGTACGATTCTTATTTTGGTTTACGGGTTTCGCTAAGTCGAGAGTAGAAGGCCCAAGGACTTACAAACTGGGATCGTGCGTTCATTCCAATTAATGATTTTCACTTCCGCTGCTCGATATGAAGAGCCTGTAGGCTCAAAGCATGACGTTGTAGATATGTATGGAGAAGAACTTAATCATAACGAATGTGAGTGCTTCGTCACTATATCCAATTCTTCCTCATTTACATATTTTTTGGTAGTACAAGGAGTCGATGAAAGTGGCGCCGCGTGAGTTGTGCGATTCGTCCGCATGGTGACAAACTAGTACGCTTCTGCTGCTTTCATTTGGTATAACGCCTCAAGACGGCTCAACAACTTGGCTATCATGGTGAACCGCTTTCGCTACGATGAGATTGGACCCGAGCCGGGATGTTGTCCCACGATCTTCCCTCCCAACTCTACTGAGTACATCTTGGCAATGTCCGGATATCTAGCTAAATGTTGCTAAGGAGCTTTGTATCTGCTTTGGGCTTGCTGTTCCACTTTGCAGTAGCTTCAATGCTATCTGTTTTTCCCTTAGAATGATTCATACACTAGCAGGCTAGCAAATTTCAGATTCAGGGGTACAAGTACAAGCTGAGTAAAAAAGAAAAACGAACAACCCACGTCTCACGTTCAGAACCCTTTACACACCAGAAGAGAGAGGAGTAATGAGACATGCTATATGACAGTGGTATTTGACAGTGGTATTCGACTTTGACATCTGCTGATCAATGCATCCCAGGCGTGCTTGAATCAGCCCAAGTTTCGCCGATTGGTGCAATGAATGATGGAGGCTAGTAAGTACGTTGAGTGATCAAATTGGATAGCAAGGGTACATGTATTCACCAATGGCAGCCGCAGATGGCCCTCTGCTAAAGGAGTGGGCAAAAAGGACTCTTCAAATTCAAACGATAATGATGCCGGAGGAATGAGACCAGTAGAAAATGTTGTAGGAAAGTTCAAATTCATGGGTGCATAATACTGGAGGAGCCGTGCGAAGCAGAATCTTGGGAGGAGGGAGAGGGCGTATCTTTGATTCCCGCATAAGAGTGCACTTGCTGCTCCTCGGAGCCAGTAAACATGGGGGCGAAACGCTGAAGACGCTCTTCCCTGATGCGGAGAGCCTCCTCCTTGGACTGGAGTCTCTCTTTTTCGATGCAGAGTCTCTCCTCTTGGATTCTGAGCCTCTCCTCGTCATCCCTTATTTTCTCCTCCCTGTTGAAGATTTCATTGTGATTGTCACGGAGCTTCTTCAACCTTCGGCTCACTCGCTGTTCCGCAGCATGTAGGCTTTTTTGCGGATTGAAACCAGAGGCATTGTAAAGGGCAGCATATTCAGAGTCATTGATGTTCATCCTCTCTTGAACTCGCATTCTCTTCAGAAAGTCCCTCTTTGTACACCCCGTCGAGTAGGTGCATTGTTTACACAGGAGTGTAAAACTCATCGCTGGTGCATTCGATTCCTTTGTGGTAGCATCGATCGCACGCCTGGTTGTAACTATCAGTAAATGGATCTGCCAAAATATTTCAAATACGAACAAGATTACGGTACTTTTGATTCAGCTCTCGTTTTTCGGCTTTTGTTCCCGGTCCTCTGTAGATTTTATGGAACTCCTTCAATAAGTCATTGCTGATCTCATGGGCCTTTGAATTTTCAGTAGTCTCCGCATTCTCTGTGTCACGAGCCACCCAACTTTCCTGCCAAACGGTGGACTGTTCCGGCGCATCAGTGCTCGCTGAAGTTTGTGGCTGGCACATTAGATTCTGTCCATAGTAAGACGGGTGTCTGTAGTGAGATAAGGGAACCCCAGCAGACGTCCATTGCTGTTCAAATGTTTGGCCGGATGTCAAGCCACCTGCGCAGACACGGTGATCCATGAGTAGTTTTCTGTCCGACAAAAGACAGTGACTTTGATCTTTATAACAGTACAAGTACAAGAACTTTCGAGAAAAAGTAATGCGTCCCTTAGCAACAGAAAGAGATCCGGAAAGAATAACTGATATCGTAAATATAGATTTCTTGTTGAGGCAAAGGAATATCCTTAATCAAGTCCTTAATCGACTCGGAGAAACACGTGTCTGTGACTAGCGCTGTCAAAAAAGTACATGTTTTTCACTTTGCTTTGTTACCGCAATTCTCATTAGAGCGTATCTGCAACCGCTAAAAAGGTGACATGTAACAAGGAGACGCAGATGAGACGGCGTGACAAGCTTGCGGTCGTCATCCGAACTGAGTGCAAATACGCTCTATTCCACTTAGGAAAAACTAGGCGTGATGTCGATAACAAATACCTTGAAGTTGTTGAAGACACAATACTCAAACTAGCAAACCAATAAACATCAACAATGGAGATGTGAAGACACTAGTGCTGAGGGCAATGTTGTTTACATGCGTCTTTTTCCCCGTTTTTTGGTTACTAAAAAGATTCCAGGATGCAAACAAACTCGAGCTCAAGCTCAACTAGTGGAGTTCCAGCACAAATCAGCGGTAGCGAACGACTGTCGTTGATGAATCTTCAGGCCTTCCTGTCCGTCTATAGAATATCGCAGTTGAATATTGAACATTGATCGATAAATACTAGCCTGGTACGTGACATTAGTTTTTCCCTGCTCGCGTTAATCTAAAACATTATAGATCCTCCTCCTGATTCCCTCTTTATGGCACGAAAGACGCTCTCTACTCTTGCAATTCCTCATGGGTCAACCTTCGAGTAATCAGAATCGCGTACATCCGAAGGAACAACCGGCAACCATGGAACACGCTTGAGATAGGTAGGTAAAAGAACCTATCTCATTGCCTGTACCGTTGTCGCCCAGACGGCTGAGTGGTTAGGCGGTTCATGGCGGTTCATGCAAATGGGTTGTGGACTGAGGCGGGTTCGACTCCCAGTTTGGGTGCTGCGGCTGTTATCGGGATCTACTCTTAAGTTTTTTCTACTGTTTTGCTGCTCACTTCTGGCGTGACATTAAGTTACAGCTGGAATGTATCATATTCGTTCTGTGAAGCTGGGGAACGCAACCAGCTGGGCGGTATCTGGGCGCGTAAGTCATCTCGCAGCGATGTCAAGTTCAAGTTTACTACTTAGGTGTCAATAATACATCTGGACTCCAGATCCACAGTCTAATGTACCGTTTCTTCCCAACTGTTCAATGGAAAACTGGCTATCCTAGTCGTGAAGAAATCGTTGATAATATAACCTCGATTTCTTTACATATTCCGAACTTTTGTTCTGGTATGTTTTCTGTGTGGCCGTCAATCCGTTCAGATGGAAGTGGGGGCTCTTTGTCTTTTTCGGACTAGGTAAAAGTTTACCGCTGAGTTTCGTAGAACAGGAGGATTGGCTGAGGGAGAAGTTGAATTGGGAAGCGGAGCAAATCGAGCGTAATGATAAAAGTAAATAGATAACAAGGTTGTTGTAAGATAGGTTTAGCGCCTATGTTTGATGATATCTGCGGACTACTCGGCCCGTGTGCACTCTTAAACGAACGCCAATGGCCACTATATATTATCTGGCTGGCCCTATGTTCTCGACCTAAAACCGCCAATCAAATGGTTGTCATCTCAAGAAACCAATTTGAACCAAAGCTTCCCATTCACTGATTTAAACAGTGAAACTCTTGACCAGTTCGTTGTCAGAACTTACCCTCAATTTTTGTGGCTTCCAGAGGTAAATTTGCTTGAATCTAGTCAATGTCGGTTACTGACTGCTTTCCAGTCCATAATGCCCTTGAATTTGACAAGTCGCATCTCCTCTCCCTCACTGCACGTGCTTCCGCGAATAAGTATCACGTCAAACTACCAGAAATTCTTGATAACAATGGCGGCGCTGGAGAGATTGAGGAAACAATGATGTGGTTTGCATTGAGCCAGGTGAAGAGCAATGTTGAGGACCAAGCCGAACGCGAACGGACGCGCTCCAATGGCTCAGAGAATGGTGCTCATAGGAGTCACCTCATAGAAACTCCCATTTGGATGAATAATGATTGGAGGCTTAGATGGATAAGGAGAATGGGACAACGCGAGTAAGTTGCTTTACCTATTTCTAACATACACTGAATGTATGTCAGTATAGGGCTGTCAGGAAGTGAACGTTTCCTGACTGACAAATTGGACACATGATTGAGCACATGATTGTCTCAATATTGTATTAATGACATTTGATAACAAACGAGTCATATGGTCTAATTTCGGGTGCAATATAATGACCCGGAACCCGGAACCGGAAATAAATTATATTATATGAGTCAAAATGACTCGGAACATGACTCGGAATGACTCAATATGACTTAGGTAGCTAGTATAAATACCGCTCAGTAGATACATTGTACCCCAGCCTTGTTATTTTGGAACTATTACCTTTGTGCAGCATAGCTGTGAATTGAACCTTGATATGAATCTTAGTTGCTAACTGTGAATATCCAGAAGCATCACCAATTACCTGCTTACAACAGAAGAATCCCTGCTTATTACAGAAGAACCACCTTTACCTGCTTACCACAGAAGAACTACTTTTACCTGCTTACCACAGAAGACGTCACATCTGTTTGATCAGAATACCAGAATATTACCTGTTAACACAGAAGAACCATTGGAAACCACACTGTTAAATCAGCAACACCAAACTCGATATTGTAGTAAATCTGCCCAACGGGCCCCTCGCTATACTGTACATTGGGAAGATCTAATCGTGAACAGATCTTTACATAATAACAAGGCTAATACCCGCTACCAGTTTTACTACTCTAGCGAGTTTAGTTTGGAACAGCACCTGCGTGCTAGATTCAGGCCGTACGGACATATATACAGACGTCGATTACACCGACGGACCACATTGACTTTAACATTACACTCTTAGCGTTAATATTACATTTTTGACTTGACGTTAAACTTCCAGCTATAACGTGAATCCAAAAATGTCTGACAAATTCGATAATCAACTGGCAAACTTCATCCTACGAAACTTTATTCTCGCCGTCAAAGATGCTACCGGTCCTATACATATATCATCTCATAAGTTCCAGGAAATCATACATACTGTCAAGAACCTATGTGCCGCATCAGCAACAGCAATGGGTATAGACATCGAAGGCTGGACTTATAAAGAGGTAATGGATCTCGTTTATGCCATTCCATTATGGGAGGTGGATTCGGTACCAGATTATATCCAAATGCACCTTCATGATTCGCATGTGTGTCGAGAATTCGAGAACATCTGGGACACAATGGCTATTCTCATCAGAAATCATCTGTGGCTGCCCCAGAAGCTGAGACGAACCGTAATCATCCGGAGCAACCAAATTCAAACATGCAGCAATGCGCATATGCCTACTTCCCAATCGGCTCCTATTACAACACATGTACCGAGCACCAAATCCCAAGCAATCCCCAACACAACCCATGACAGTGCTGTACCACTTAGTCCAACGAGCCATCCGGAATCTCCATCATCACCAAGCTATGTTCCAGACAAACAGAAATCTATGGAGGACAAAATTCAGTTGGAAACTCGGCATGCAGTGGTAAAGGACTCACCAAATATTCGTGCATTTCATGGACGGCCATTTCTAAACCGCAAGGCGCGCAGAGCAGTTCGCCGAGAGAATCAGGATAGTGAGCTTCGAGTCACACGCATCCTAAATGAATCCAAAATCACGACAAATGACTCACGAGGTGAACGAAGTACTGAAATGCAATCAACGCACATCCTAAACGGGTCCGAGATAACTGCAAAAGACACGGATGTGAGGCCTAATCCAAAAATGACTCAGAAAACCTCACCAGTATTGAGTACATGGAGTCATGATGTTTTGGTCCTACAGCATCCCTTAGCATACATCTTGAGTGATAGCCAACTCACACATCAGCTCTACCAGGCATTGCTAAAGAACAACGTGGCTACAAGTGTCCTAGTAGCGGTTAATCAGGTACTAGCCAATAAAAAATTGATCAAATCAGATAACAGATCGATCGACGCATCCGATAGAGCGATCGAGTCATCCAATCGATCAATTAATTCATCCCAAAGATCGATCAAGTCCTCCTGCACAAATGAAGCTCCAGGCAACGTCTACAAGAATAGTAATAATCCTAAGCAACCCAGTCAGCTAGCAGGAAGCACACAAGAAAATCTCGAAAATCACGCACCTGAAATTGCTGCTGATACATCCAAATTCATGCCGTCTCGCCGTCGAGCTTCTTCCATTGTTGAGTCCCTCAAACCTCTGGGAAAAGCTGGTACAGTGAAGGCAGAAACAAATAGTACAATCATCCACAGAAATCCAAAGACTGAAAGCAGTAAAAGAACAAGGAAAGTAGAGACGAAACACGATGAGCTGGCAGTGACTCGAACCGGCTCCTCGGAGCGCTCGATTAAGCGCCCACTTGTTGTAACCGAGCGTCCAATCGTCGCGCAACATGAGAGTCGTTCCGATCATTCAATCCACTTTCACTATTCATACCCAAGCAATAGTAATGGTTGGGAAGACTTTCGGCATACACTGCCACTCTCTGGCCTAAAATCTAAGCACCATAACAGCGGGAACATACACAAAGACATTAAATGCCAGGTTCAACCTCCAAGTGAGACTGAGAACTTGAGAAGGAAACAAGGCCTCACTAGAATAAGTGCAGAAAATCCTGCCAGATTTGATGGCCATGTTTTAGCAAGTGCTCACAAATCATCCAAGCTTGATATGCGGAAAGAGAAGCAGTGGAATAGTGGACAAGCAGGGCAAAAGGCAACCAAGTTTCGAGATGCAATTGAGCGCTTAAACGAGCGCCCGGATACGAAACATAAAGGTTCTCGTATGCAAGGACTTACCAGTCCTAAGAAACTTCAATTAGCTCATACTTATCCCCAGCCTTACAGGTATTCAAGCATGGACAACAGTGAATGTTGGTCAGACTCAGTCAAAGACAATACTGAAGTGCAGCATCACTACAGGAAATCACAAGGACCATACAATCACCCTGAACAGAATAATATCCAGATGTGTGCCAATAAATCTGTCAATCCAGGGGTTAGATTATTTGGTGCTGTGGATCATTCTCCTATGCCTGAATCCTCAAATGGTGAAGGAGAATGGGAGGAAGCTCCTAGAGGTGAAGGGGATCTGATGAGCAACTCAGGAAATCATGACTTGAATTCACAAGAAGATGTGTATGAGGAGCACAAGAAACATCCTGGAATGTTTGATCAGGAAGAGTGGGAGAATGATCAAGACCATAGGATCATGCAGGAAGGAACCTGGGAGAGTGGATATTATAGTGAGGATCCACATCAACAAATGAGTCGGAATGAAGGGTATGGAGAGTATCTTGAGTATATTGAGATGATGGAGCAGAATGTCCATTATCAAGGACCTGTATTCATGGAGGAAGAAGAAGGGGCAATGAACGACCCCTCCAGTCCAGAACATGGGAATCAAAGGATAGATGGCTTTGAAGGAGACTGTGATCAGGAATTTGATACCATGGAACAAGGAGCAGAGGACAGTGGGGGATACTATGATGAGCGTGAGCAGCAGGCAGAGATGTGGGAAGAGGAATATGGGAACTATCTGGAGATGATGGATACAATGGAGCAGGAAGAGAATTATTGGGAAAATAATTTCTAAAGTGGAGGAGAAGATCCTAAGCCTTCGAGGGCTCAGGCTTGTGAAGGAGGGAATACTGTCAGGAAGTGAACATTTCCTGACTGACAAATTGGACACATGATTGAGCACATGATTGTCTCAATATTGTATTAATGACATTTGATAACAAACGAGTCATATGGTCTAATTTCGGGTGCAATATAATGACCTGGAACCCGGAACCGGAAATAAATTATATTATATGAGTCAAAATGACTCGGAACATGACTCGGAATGACTCAATATGACTTAGGTAGCTAGTATAAATACCGCTCAGTAGATACATTGTACCCCAGCCTTGTTATTTTGGAACTATTACCTTTGTGCAGCATACCTGTGAATTGAACCTTGATATGAATCTTAGTTGCTAACTGTGAATATCCAGAAGCATCACCAATTACCTGCTTACAACAGAAGAATCCCTGCTTATTACAGAAGAACCACCTTTACCTGCTTACCACAGAAGAGCTACTTTTACCTGCTTACCACAGAAGACGTCACATCTGTTTGATCAGAATACCAGAATATTACCTGTTAACACAGAAGAACCATTGGAAACCACACTGTTAAATCAGCAACACCAAACTCGATATTGTAGTAAATCTGCCCAACGGGCCCCTCGCTATACTGTACATTGGGAAGATCTAATCGTGAACAGATCTTTACAAGGGCTCAAATACAAATATTGCTCTACTTTCTCATCCTTTCGCTTCCTGGACCACAGCCTTTACACCCAGAATCTCCTGAAATGTCGTCCGTAAAGCGTAGGAAGAGACCACAAAAGAAGATTGCTCCTGTTGCAACTCCCTAAGATCGCCTAGAAGGTTTCATGGACAAGCTTTCCATGTGGCAACTAATGGGAGATTTAGACTCGAACGAAGTCGTTCATATAACAACGAAAGAGAAAAATGAGTTGGACTGGGCACAATCATTTTGTCAAAACACTATCGAACCTTTGTTAGTCACCATCTTCAGCGTATAATCTGCAGCTAAAATCTTTCACAGATTCAAATTAAGCCTACCAGAATCTTGTGCGCTTTTTCGGTCCAAAGTCTCTCCTAATTCACCATTCTCAGACGAAGAAGACAAGCAGTTTGGAGAGACGCAATGAGCGTCGGATGATTCCAGTGATGGCCTAATCAGACCATTCAATCCACCTACATGACATCCATCGCCTGCTCTCTCCATGACTTCCACCACGTCCAACTGAGAGCTCAAACATGCTCCATCTCAGCAGGATTTTCAACCGTCCAGACTACAGCGCGAGCGTTCTCGCTCATTATCCGTCTCACTGGCTGAAGAGGCCGAAGGAAAACAAAAAGCCAAACGCACTGGTCTTGGGTCGAATAAAGGCAGAGTGCTCTCCCGAGAGGTCTCTATGTCGTTCAAATCCAAGAACAAAGTGCCTACTGCCACGACAGCTGCTACTGCATCTTTTTGGCTGTCAGAATCTCATCCACGCGAACAAGACAAGCCAACGAAACATGAACCATCCGTGACTGTGTTGGTAGAAGCGACGCCGTCGAAACCAGTCAGGACTGTATCGATGTCGCAAGTCCATATAGCTGACAGTACGACCATACTGGTGGAGGCGACACTGGTGAAGTCGGTGTGGACATCACAAAGCCATTCCACAAGTCGAACGGGCCTCTTTTCGCGCGCGCCTAGCCTGCTTGGAAGCGTTGGCAAAGAAGAAGAGATTTGGAATCCAGTTCACCAGATATTCTCATGCTAACGCCTGGTAAAGGTGCTCGTGCCGACAAACCTTTCATTGATGATGACGCCGAATGGACTGTTAGCACTCCTACGAAGGTCAGGAAGAGGCGGCGTATCGAGCCTTGAGCTGCAAGCATTCTGTATTAAAATTCACAATTTCGATGATTTGTCTACATATGGAGAGCAAGTCCGTAAACATATCTATAACAGGCAGCGGCGCATCCGCTTCGGACTGTTTGGCTTATCATTACTTGGAATTTCATGAGTCGCACTCGAGCTCATTCCTAACTATCAAAATAGAGCTTTCTTTTGTTGTTAAACATCGTTTCCTGAAAATGGAAGAACCAACTGAAAGATCTCTTTCTCGCGGATGGCAGCTAGTGCGCATTTTTGTTTTTACCCCTTTACGTGCACTGAAAATTAATTGCTTTGTAGACCAGTTGTGGTCAAGGTGGAATGCTAGTGTCGATTCCAGACCACAGACGGGTCCTGACGATTCTTCCTTCACCCGATGCAGAGAACCGCTATCAATCCAGACAGGGTATGAATAATTGCATTTCTATTCATCGCTGTAGCATCTAACAACATCTATATATATATATAGGTTTTATCAATAGGAAGAGAAGGAGCAGGTCTGAGCAGGTACATACAAACTTGAATGACATACTTTCTGCCTACATACTGTCCATGGCTGACAAAAAGTTTCACTACTCCGCTTTGTTTTGAATACTTAACATTTTGAATACTTAACGAGTCGTAGAAGATACTCGTTCCCGTTCTCCGCCAAGCGCTTATCGGACGACTAAATCGAGGCAATCCAACTTCCTAACTTGTTGTTTGTGAGATTCCATCTTTCCAGAGTGTGATAGAACTGGAAAAGTTCTATCACACTGAGTCACAACGGCAATGCGGTGGAAGGATTTATAAAGTAAGTTGAAAATTTCTCATTCCTCTCACCGCTATGCAGCCACCATGCAACAGCTCAGACACATCGAAGGACAACAAGTCCAACTGCGTCGTTGACGCAGCTACACCCAACTGCTCGAGTAAGTTGGCAGGTTAGTACGTCTTAGCCTTGAACCACTGACCGGTCTTGCTATCAGATAGGTTGCCTCTGAGCTCCCTTCCATATACTCCAGCCACTGCCGCCACCTCCGTCGCATTTCCCGCCAACTATAGTTTTTCTTACACTGCGGGGGGTATTTATCAGGCTCTTGGTTCCGGTAAAGGGCGAACGTTCAGCTTTATTAAAAACTCGCCTCCAATTGACCCGCCGAATGTGGGATCCGATGGGTCAAGGTTGTACGTTATTTATTGGGGCTTAAACAATTTGGATATGGTGACCCGGGAATGGGAAGGAAGTGAAGGATCCATTGGAGCAAAGGAGGCCACTGCTGGATTGTCTGATGCTGTTTACAAGAGGTTCAATGGAGTTGAGCGGGGAGAAGCCGCTTATGAAGAATGTCGAATGACTGGGGTCCTCGCTGCGTTGAAGAACAAGATGGATAATGAGAGATTCATTGTCATCAAGGGGGAGTGACCTGGTGTCTACACTCGCCGGTATGCAATATTTCTTCTGCTGGGTTCTAGACTAAAATGACTTTCTTTCTGACAGAACTGTTGTAAGCCGGGGGTTAAAATGGCATGGGGGTGAGATCATCCGTCTAATCAGGACGATAAACGAAGCGGAAGCCCTTTTTGAATTCCTGAAAGCTGAGGGCGTTGTTGAACCACTTCCTTCGGAGTTTTGGTGGGGTATAGCATAAATGGTTGACCCAATCCCTGCCCAAATGTATCTACGAACGATGAATATTTGTACCATAGTTCACTTCAACGCCTTTATCTTTTGTCAAACGATTTTTTGTTTCGTAAATATCCCAGTACCGCCCGAATTCAAATTGTAAGAAAAGATTTCTTTTCGTGTCACCTGTTTTTTCATGTGATCCTTTCTGCTTTGACAATCTCTGTATGTTCGTCCCGGGTTCGTCCTCTGCTGCTAAGCTTTTATTTTTCTAACCAGCCAACCAAACAACCAACCAACAATTTTTCTGTTCCCGTCAGGCTCAGTGTAAACAGCAAACGGTCTTTTGTCGCATTCCCGACGCATTACAAAGTAAATTTTCCTTTCCCTCTATATATGAGCATGCTCATCCGTCTCTCTTATTAGAGCCTACTTCGTGTCCAACAAAAGTGAATCTGTGTGATTGCTTAATTAAATGGAAATTTGATTGTTATTGACAAAGAGGCATATACTGGTCAAAAACGTTCGAGAGTATTCAGGCAGAGATGTGATTCCGTTCCCTGGTATGTACCGTTGCATGCATTCCATTTTAGGTTTTCTGATCATGTATAGCTAAGTGTAGAGCTAAGGATCCTCTGAGTGGTTTGATACCTGAGCTCGCCAGATGGCAATACCTCGTGCGCTATGTATGGTGATGCATTGTCTGAGTTTCAAGTCATCTGTCTGTATATATTTGAGACAATCGAAACAATTGTTGATGCCGCCTAGCGCCACCAATCGTAGATGATCTCGTTCGGACTATAGCAGTAGTAAACGCAAGCCACAACTCCCTTCTTGCCCTTCACTTTTGTCTGCCAACTGGACACTTTCTTTATATGGTTATATTAAGCCCTTTTTTTACATTCTGTCAGGACCTTCGCAACTTGAACCTGAACACCCACTATGCCTCCCCTAACTCCGAGAAAACGTCTGCATGAGCCAGAGCCAGAGCCTGCTTCTACTCCAATCCACAATCGCGCAACGACAATGCATGGCGCCACGTCGAGCCACTACGTTCTTGACCGAGCTCACCGGGTCGCAGAAAAGGAGATGAGGGATAAATATGAAAAAATAGATATGAGAAATTTCTTGGATTTGTTACCAGAGGCCAAAGGTATGCTGGCGGTAAAGTACGACGCTCTGGTGAATATTGCCCAGATGAAAGCGGAAATGCAGCAGTATGCTCCGTTCGTACATCGACTGTTTTTCGTGGAATCGTTGTGATATCTAATATTATGCAGATAACAGCTATGAAAGACTATCTTTCTCCGGAATGGGTGCTTATTAACACATCTAATCACTGTGACGCCTCCTCATTTTCGGCAAAATACTTTTCTTTGTCTGCGATTAAGCCGGATATTGGCTTGTACGAGGCGTCGAAATACAACCCGGATTCCACGACTAACTCTGCCTCTGTGGAACTCTTTGGGGAGTTCAAAGTCAAAAAGCACGACGATCCTTTTCCTCCTGCCAAAACTCTTCCTGAGAGTGCTAAGGATACCCGTGGCCAAATTACCCTCTATCTCAATGCTATTCAGGCTGCGCAGCAAAGGACCCGTGTATTCCTGTTCTTTATACTCGGAGACCAGTGTCGTCTTTTTTGCCATTTGCACGCAGGCACGCAGTACACAGATCCATTTAATCATACTACCATGCCTTACCTTCACGAGTTCCTTTGGCGTCTGACTCACAGCAGCCCCGCTGATCGTGGCCATGATGTGACCATGGAACCTGTTCTTCCCTGCGATCCAATTTACGAAGAAGTCTCTCAGGTCTTGATGGCAGGCTTGCAAGGGAATCCAAACTTAAAAGCCTTGCATAAACGCTTTTACGGGGAGGTGGATGTGGTTTATAGAGTAGTTGTCAACCTGTGTACCCTCTATGTCTACCAACCCTTCACTACCACACACTTGTACCCCGTAGGACAAGGCACACGCTGCTTTGTAGCATTTGACCATGAGAACTGGCACCTCATGCTTCTGAAAGACTTCTGGAGGAATTGGAAATATGACTCCGAATACGAAACCTACAAGGCTCTGGAGTGCAAAGGGGTTTCTCATGTCCCTCATGCCCTGGCAGGAGAAGACATAGCTGGCTGTTTTCAGCAGACCGAAGTTCTCGGAATCAAACTTGTCCACTTCCGTCTAGTGCTTGACGTTGTCGGGGAGCCACTCACCAAGTGTATATCAATGCATCAGTTTGCGCAGATTATTTCTGATGCACTCCAAGGTACAGTGAACCACCCCCTATCTTAGAACATATGTGTTAAATAATGACTATAGCTCATTACGAAGCATACCGCAAAGCGGGTGTGCTCCACAGAGATATTTCCTCCGGGAACATCATCTTCTTCAAAAGTCGCGGGTACCTTATTGACTGGGAACATTCGATAAAAGTCACTGGGATACCCCCGGCGGCGAGAACAACGGAAAGAACTGTGAGTTACCCTTCTTCTCCCTCTGTTTGAAGATCCTCAATATCCTGTCAGGGCACATGGCAATTCATGTCCATTAAACTTTTAGAGGACCCAGATTCCCCCCACCAAGTTCGTGATGACCTCGAGTCATTCTTTTATGTCATGTTGTTCATGGCCAACCGCTATGCATCCGCTCCCTTGACTTCGATTCACATGCGGGCCTACCGAAACAATAAGTTCTCGTGGACTGGGGCTCTCAATGCCTTCAGAGAAGGAGCTACCGGCAAGAGAGACACCATCGGCCCGGACGCATTCTTTGGGGCTGGAACACACTGCATTTCCAGAAACTCATAAATGAAATAGTCATTGCTGTTTGCGTCCTATATTGCCCCCCGGAAGACTTAAACGTCATGTTCAGTCCCGAGCTCCTCACTGCCGAGCGAAATTTGGAAAGCCATGAATATATGATTACTTGCTTTAGCAACGCTTTGAGGGATGAGTCATGGAGGGCGACTTCTCCTGACTGGGCTGAGCAGGAGATGGCTACCCAGTTTCAGAGTACCGAGGTTATATGCAAGAAGTTGAAGATCGGTGCAGAATATGAGCAGTTTGTTACACAGAACAGAGTACTATGACATTGACTCCAAGGAAGACTCCAAGGAAGCTAGTGGTCGCGCTGCACGCAAGGGGGAGTACCAGATGCTTGCTCCTGCCTTTGGTGAAGCCCAGATCCCTGGGGATAATAACGATTTGGGTGGATGAAGAAGGATAGTGGGGAATGATCAGTGGTGTCAATGCTTACTGTGACTTCAGCCTCCCGCTTTATCGTTCTGGAGATTATCTACATCTCCTACCACTTGCGCTTCTCTTTTGCCTTCGTTTTTGAAACTCCTTCATTTTAATTGTTTGCATTTTCTGTTCAATAAATCGGAGAGACAACAGTTATATCATCTAGTTCTACTTTTTCTCTGATATTTCGGATTCGTGTCCTAGTACTATATATTCTGCAGCTTAAACAAAGGACTTAGATGATACTATCCAGACCATTGTGAGATATCCGTGTTGGAAGATGACCTCTCGATTTACAATTTACGATTCACGTTCATTTTCCGGCAAAATTCCGGCAATAATTAACGCCGCTAGATGAGTCATTTTAAGCAATGTCTGTATCTACCACAAGGTGAGTTCTCAGAGTTTCCTCCTCAGCGCTCAAACCTGAAAGCAAATAGAACAATGTATCAAAATTTGCCTTCATTTTCCCGACTCGCGAAATCTCACAAAAATTGTCTGCCTGCCAACTTCGAACCGTTTGGACCCAGTCGAAGTTGTACACTACCAGTCCTTCGAGATATAGTCAATATCATAAAAGACTGCAAGACTTTTTTTCCATCTCTCTCCCTTCAGCAACTCTTCAATCTGACAACTATCGACCAACTCAATGCTCTTGTCGACTCGACTTTTACAATACCGTCCGCATCCAATAGTCGATTCTACCCAGACTCAACGTTTCAAATGACCCAACTACACGAAACCGTCAGGATTCTTGCCACGGCGACCCGCGTTGAGGCCTCCCTTAATTGTCGCCTAAAGTACCACCACACCATCCCTTCTGATAACACTGCTCTACGCGCCCTTTGTAATTTGAAGACTCTGCGTGGGTGTATTAGTAGGAAAAGGATAGCCATAGAAAATGCTTTGTGGAAAGGCCTCGATGAATATCCGGAGGAGGCAGAGGCCAGGCTAAGAGTTTTGCTGGACTCGGTATGCGACATGCTGTTTCTCTCATCCCTCGTCTCAATTGTCCTAGTCATCCTACAGCCCTGAAATAATCACCTCCAAGTTTAGCCACGTTCAGCTCTCCGACTTTTGGACACTTGGCGTTAACCGTTAGATCAATGACAAAGTTGTCAACTATTTTGTCGGCAAGTGGTGCACTGAATCTGGCACTACTCTTGGGCTCTCCTCATTTTTCGCTTCTAAGTGCCTTTTTATGTCAAATGACTTTGTTCCCCCAGAGGATGGAATCCTGACACAAACGGACGAGGAAATGATCTCTAAGTGGTGTCATAAAGCCATAGTAAGTGCTTTTTGTCCCAGGTGTTTGTATGAACTCTCAGTGTTTTCTGTAGCTATCGCAGGAGCTCAGGGACTGGGATAGTGTCTTCATTCCTATCAACGATAAGCACCATTGGTACTCTGCGCGTATCGATTTCCTTGACCAGCGAATCGATATCTATGACAGTTGGAAGCCTACATGTGTTAACAATCGAAAAAAACCACCGCTCCTTAGGAAGAACGCTAAGTTGATGTTTTTCATTCCATTCATACTACTACTCTCAAACGTTCAAGTGAACCATTAGCTTTTATTATGGGTTACAGAAGTCTTAGGTAGTATTCGAGGCCAAGACATCAACCTCAAAAATAATGTGGACTGTGGGTGGATATTCGATCCCCACTTCGAGGTTTGTCTTAGACTTGCATCATAATTTCTGCCCGCATTCATCAATTCTCAGGTTCATTTCCAGCCTAATGGGTATGATTGTGGGGTTCACTTATTGTGGCATCTTCGACACATTTTGGAATTTCGCCAGGTCAATCTTGGGGACGATTGTCAGCCAAATCATCTCAAATTCACAGATAATATGGTAGGCAAACGTTTGAGGCTGGCACATGAGATGCTCTCAGATGCTGGTCTATCCTAGCAAGTACATATCTGTATATATGGCTGTACGGTGTTGCGTAAAAATAATCAAAGTGTATGTCTTGTGCAATAGATAGTAGCTGGCTTTTCACTTCGGTTTATCTTGAGAGTGTCGCACTTCTCACAACGTTTAGCTCACATTGTGATAATATGATGTTTGTCATGATACATAATCAAAGGTATACTTATGAAGATCCCACTTCCCTGGGCTTCTCGGGGCTTCTCTACAACTTCCCTGGCCTTCTTGGGGCTTCTCTATGACTTCCCTGGGACTTCTTGGGGCTTCTCTACGACTTCCCTGGGACTTCTCGGGGCTTCTCTACAGCTTCTCTACAACTTTCCTAGGGCTTCCCTGGGAGACATAGATGACCTAATGTACATAGGATATCTGGAGAGACTAAAGAACCACAGCAACATGAGGCCCACTTAAAGCAAACCCTACACTTCCTACAGGCACTTCAAAGATATAATAAAGAGACATAGGAATTGACCTCAAAACCTAGGGTGCCAAAGTAACTTGGGCACCTTGGATAGCCTCTGCACCATGAGGTGAACCTTGGAAAGCCTAGGTCAGAAGTGTTTTTCCTGATGGATAAGGAAAGGAAAAACAATCATGAACAGAGAAGTACCTCCCCTTATACCGGCAATGGGCCTGAGAAGCGGGACTCCTAATAGTAGCAGGGTCAGGCTTCAACAAATTTTGTATTTAAGATGGTAGGCTTGTCTTTCTAAACTCCCTTTTCTACATCATGCTTGAAATCAAAGACGGAGTGAGTATACACAATCAGATACACTGGAAGGAGCCTCATGCTTGACTTCAAAGGCAACAATCCAATAGAGGGCAACAGTATCCAAGGCTACAAAGCCAACGGCACTGTAGCCCAGCAGGTTAGCATCTTGAATCTCCATTTTGCCATAGCTCAAATTGTTTGCACTGGATTGTCAAAAGGAAAAGCAGGACTGCCAGTACCTACTCCATCCAAACTAATAACAGTGACGGCCATGGCAATGGTTTCTTCTTTCCGCCTCGCTATGTAAGTTACATCTGTACTCGAAAATCTCTACATATTCTTTGAGCTTATAATCCACATAGGATGAGGGTGGAAAGGTTATCTACTTATTACTAGGAGGATTGTGGTTGTCAACCGCATTGATGCCGGAAACAATGAATACTACAAGTGAGCATTCCCCAAGCTGAATATCCAAGTAGATATTTAACAAGGATGTAGGATTGGTTACACTCTTGGGAGCGACAAACTTGTGTTGGCTCTTCCTGGTAGCCAAACAGAGGTGAGTTGGGTTAATGAAAAAGTGCTGGCAGCCGTAGTTTAAACTGCTCTTGCAAAATTACAGGTAGCGCTTGCTAATGATGCCAAAAATCCCCGTTACCAATGGACCCTTAAGTATGTTGCCACTCTTTGATTCATTGCCATTCACAGAAGTGTGGGACAATTTGCAGAAGTGGTCAACATGGTTAAACTACGAGAAACTCTTATATTGATGTTGTGAATGTGTTCATATATATGTTGTATCATTCACGACCGAGTATAACACAAGTTTATTGTACAACTTCACATCACTTCAAATAAAAACACAAAACCAAGCCACATCATGCCATTTGCAACTAACTTATATCAGCCTTTGTTCAATCAGCTGGTCTATCTATATAGCAAGCGGCC
Organism: Rhodocollybia butyracea; assembly: GCA_015501585.1. Lineage (NCBI taxonomy): Eukaryota > Fungi > Basidiomycota > Agaricomycetes > Agaricales > Omphalotaceae > Rhodocollybia > Rhodocollybia butyracea. The sequence continues at coordinate 61,712 of JADNRY010000332.1, forward strand.
TTCAAACAAACCTTGAGCACCTAATAGCAAGGACAGTTTAAGAAAGGAGTGGGGTGGTGGAGAGTGTGCGAGAGTCGTAAAACGTAGTGAAGAAGGGGGGGGTGATGGAGAGAGCAATCACTAGTGGAGGTTGTTGCAGAATGGTGAATAGAGCTGGAAAGAGCTGGAAAGTGGTGGATAGCTCACCAAGGAATCACATGTAGCAAGATACCAGTGCTAACCCATTGTCATAAACACAGTTCTCCTCCCCTACCCTTCTTCCCATGCCATTCATCTGCAAAACCTGGGTTTTGATGAAAGCAGTTCTATTCAGTTGCTATTCAGTCCAAAGCATCTCAGAGCAAGGGTACTCACCGTAGAGCACTCTGAAGTGCTCTGAATTGCTTTGACAATTTTGACAGCTTTGGAGCGCTCCAGAGTGCTCCAGAGCAGCCAAAGCTTGTCCCAGTTTTGCAGATATTTCCGCCCCTGCCCAGAGATCGGCAAAGAGTATTTTGTTAGGAGGAGATAGCAGGGATGGTGGGGTCCGCATGGAATCAAGGAATAGAAGCTTCAAGTTCTAGCTGACCCAGACCGCGTGCTTGAGAGCGTTAGTGCGGATCCCCCTCACTTGGTAAAGAAATATTCTACAGCAGATACATCTTGGAACAAACACCAGGGCAGCTGGGTTGGCCGAGGAGCGGTGTCTAACTCCTTCATTTTGGCAAGTGGGCTTGAACTTTTACATCCACCCTTCAAAATACTACCACACCTACACTGAGCGGAAACAAGGAAAGAAACCTCGAACGACTGGCAATGGTGTGATTGGGCGAGGTAGCTCAGAGGATTGAAGGTTGAACTGGTCAAGTAGTGGAAGTAAAAGTGCCTTGAAGGACATGGTGTGAGCATATCAATAAGAAATGTTAGATACTACAAGAACAGTGGTAATGGTTAAGAGGAACAATATTAAGTAAAGACAAAGTAAAGACTACACCAGTTTCTTTTAAAAAAGCCATTCAACAATGTAGCAGCAACTACAAGTTTCACGGGGATTGCCATAAATCCTTCCTAACGCCTTCCAGACATCATCCCGAAAATATCGACGGACTGCAGTGCTCTGACAAGGTTGTCAATTACAGGCACTAGTCGCTGCATTCCATCCATTTTAAATCCTAGCCTATGCCATATGGTATGTCCGCTTACCCAAGAAGTGAGATCTTGAGAGCCCAAGTGAAATAGCTCGGGTATCGAGGCCCAAGGTAGAGGGGAGAGGAAGACTCTAACTTCCTTCCATCCAAATGTCCGCTCCATGCCGTATGATGTCCTTACATCTAGCAGTTGTGTACTTGGAGCGGATTACTTGGAGGATGACAGCAGTGAGCGGATTACTTGGAGGATGACAGCAGTGAGCGCTTGATGAATTGATGACCTCTGGATGTTCTTACCACAAACAACTTGAACTGGGTTCAGGATGTGAGATGGTTGAATGTCGATAATCTAGAATTGATAAATTTTTAGCTACTGTAGAAGCTTCTGAGAAATATCACGTACCTTCAGCTCTCCCAGTGTTCCAATCCTTCTCCCTTTGTTGCTGATATGCCATTTGAACATTGGCAGTTATAGAAACCAATTCTCGACAGAACCAATACAGAACCTTGACGGGGTACAAGCGCCTATGTAAACGCCCATCTCAAGGAGGTATATCCCGGTCCGAAACCTCCTTCTTCTTCAATGGCAAGTCAGACAGCCACTCCACCCTATGTCTGCAGCCCTTGTGATGCTCTCAAACATTGCATCCTAAGATACTCGACAAATATCCCGATCCTTTCCATAGAGAACGCTTTCTGACCCCAATACATTTTTTGTTCATGATAGCTTGTTGAAATTTGGTTCCTCTGCCATTTTTGCCAACTCTGGCGTGTCAAACTCGGAGCTCGAGCTTTAATGTCTATTCAAATCAATGGTGGATAGAACTACCAACAGAGAGGGCGCAGGATAGTAAACGCAGCAGTTGGATCTACCCAAGCTGTCCGATGCCAATATACTAGTTCGAAGACACAGCTTTTTGGGACATTACTTCGTCATTGCTTAGAACAGTCAGAAGTTGGGTGGCTTTGGGTTTCCGGACGTGTGGTCTGTCGGATTAAGACGTCATTAGAAGTTGACTCGAACTGGGACCAGCGACTAGACAAGATGGTATAAACTCAGAGCTCAAAGTGGTGCGTCAATTCATTACTTCTTATTCACTATATGTAATTTAAGTACTGTCAGGCTGGACACACGAATACCCAAACTTGCAATTGCCTAATTGTGGCTGCTCAAACTTTTCTACTCTTCAAGCAATGTGTCGCTTAGAACTCAAAGGAGGACAATTGCAACTTTGAAGGGTTGGGTTCTTGGTTGAACCATTGTGTGGTGGCGACAGCGAGTGTTGCCTCCGGAATCTAATATCAAAAGCTACACTTACTTATAGGGCTGATGTTATCTGCTCTTACTATCCCGTGGTGGTCACAGATTCCTTCCCTACACTACTCAAACTCTGAAGAATGCGGATCTATGTTTTTTTAATCATAGGCGGCCATGTCCAGTGTTATTTGAACAAGTTTAAAACTTCATTTAAACAAACTATTGAAGTCATTCTCCTGCCGCGCTGGTTAGACCTACCTACCTACCTACATACATACCTGGATAGCTTACAGCTTTGTACATATGTTAAATAGGTATTTAAATCAGCAAATTAAACAACGACCTTAAACATTAGTACTCTATGTTTTCGAACATACTAAACTTCAAAGTGTTTAATCAAAGGCACTTGGATTGTTTCTTAAGACAGGTTAAATGCGCACAGTGGGTGCACCAGATGTAGTACCGGGAGATAGTGTAGACCGATCGCTGCTTGGAGTGTTGCTCTGAAATAGTAGCGGAAGCTAGGAGAACCAAATTATCATACCTTATCACGAAGTTTGACTCATGAGTTTAGGCTAGCAGGCACATAATCTCACAGCAAATACGGTTGATGAACTCAAAATAGTGGTGTTGGTGGTGGTGGTTGGGAAAAAAGAAGGGAATGTTTGCGTTAGGCGGTCGACGATCATTAACAATAAGTTGATAGTAAGGCCGGGGGTCACTAACACATGACTGGCACTGCATGCAAAGTTCCCTAAGTTAGCCTAACTTAGGTAATTTATATCAAAAACTGTCAAAAAATGATGGATCAATAAGTGAAGTAGTTTAGAGAAACATTGTGGTAAACTTAGGGAAATGGTTCATTGCATATGATTATTGTTAGTTGTGTTACAAATGAAATCTTTAGGAAACACTTAGGGAACTGATTTTTCTCATTTGTTTTAAATAAGAAAGGGCAAGCAATGATAATTCAAAGGAATAACTTATGAAAAGCAGGGGGAATTGGAGTATTCAATAAGATTTTAAAATTGTAAGCATAAGGTGGATATCTTAGGAAATGTTTAAGGTGAAATTAGACAGAATAGTGGAAAAACAAGGGTCAAACTAGTGGAAAACAATTTAAAGAAAGTATTCCCTAAGTACAAGATAATCCACATGAACAAGTTAAAGACTTAGGAAAATTAAATGTGACAAAGGAGTCACATAGTGGCATGATAATAATTGAATTTGAGTGAACAACCTTTGGTAAAGATAGGAAAAACAAATGAAATTGAGAAATATGAAAGTTTCCAATAAGATGATAAACAACATCAATGAAAAGGAAAAACTTAAGGAATCATGAGGCGAAGCAAAGGAAAGTGAGGTTTACAAAAGGTTTAAAGGGGTAAAAGTGCAATAGATATCAAAGGTGAAAACTTAGTGAATTAGAAAGTAACATTTGGGATATTGGAAAGGAAAACTTAGGAAAATTAGATGGGATGACTGGGATAAATGCAAGGGAAAACGTAGGAAAATTAAGGCAAGTAGAGGCCAGCAGAACAGTACAGTCAGAAGACTTGGGGATGTAGCGCGATGGGGGACGTTGAAGCAATTTGGGCTGTTGGAGCAGTGAGAGCATTGAGCAAAATGGTGGTCATTGGAGCAATTGGGGCTGTTGGAGCTATGGGAGCAGTGAGTGCAATTGAGGCTGTTGGAGCAATGAGTGCAGTGAGTGCAATTTGGGCTGTCAGAGGAGTGAGAGCAGTGAGTGCAATTGGAGTTGTCGGAGCTGTGACTCCTGGCCCATGAGAGCAGTGGGTGCAATGAGGGCCATTGGAGCAATTGGGGCCATTGGAGCAGTGAGAGCAGTGAGTGCAATTGGGGCTTTCAGAGCAATGAGAGCAGTGAGTGCAATGAGTGCAATGAGGGCCATTGGAGCAATTGGGGCTGTCGGGGCCATTGGAGCTGTGAGAGCAGTGAGTGCAATGGGGGCTGTTGGAGCAGTGAAAGCAGTGAGCGCAATGGGGGCTGTCGGAGCAGTGAGTGCAATTGGGCTGTCAGCCATGAGAGCAGTGAATGCAATGAGTGCAATGAGGGCTGTTGGAGCAATTGGGACTGTCGGAGCTGTGAGAGCAGTGAGTGCAATGGGTCCATTGGAGCAGTGAGTGCAATTGGGGCTGTTGGAGCCATGAGAGCCGTAAGTGCAATGGGGGCCATCGGAGCCATGAGAGCAGTGAGTGCAATTGGGGCTGTCGGAGCAGTGAGAGCAGTGAGAGCAATGAGTGCAATGGGAAGCCATTGAAGGCAATTGAGGCTGTTGGAGCCGTGAGCGCAGTGAGTGCAATTGGGGCTGGAGCTGTGAGAGCAGTGAATGCAATGGGGGGCATTGGAGCTGTGAGAGCAGTTAGTGAAACTGGGCTGTGAGAGCAGTGAGCCAATTGGGGCTGTTGGAGCAGTTGGAGCAGTGAGTGCAGTGAGTGCAATTGGGGTTGTCGGAGCCATGAGAGCTGTTAGAGCAGTGAGTGCAATTGGGGCTGTCAGAGCTGTGAGAGCAGTGAGTGCAATGGGGGCTGTCAGCTTTCACTGCTCCAACAGCCCCTATTGCACTCACTGCTCTCACTGCTCTGACAGCCCCAATTGCACTCACTGCTTTCACTGCTCCGACAGCCCCTATTGCACACACTGCTCTCACAGCTCTCACAGTCCCAATTGCTCCAACAGCTCTCATTGCACTCATTGCACTCACTGCTATCATGGCTCTGACAGCACCAATTGCACTCACTGCTCTCACTGCTCTGACAGCCCCCATTACACTCACTGCTTTCACGGCTCCAACAGCCCCCATTGCACTCACTGCTCTCCTGGCTCCAATTAGAGATGGGCACAATGCCCATTCAAATGCATTCGCCATTCATGGCGTGAATATGGAGCTTCAAAAGTCCATATTCGCACTGGAATGACTTGCCAACCCAAATGCTCATTCATTCAAGTGCCATTAATGATGAATGATGATATTCAAGATGCCTTAATGAAGGATTCAGAATGCATTTGGGTATCCGTGAAATATTCATGGAAGTGTACAAATAAAAATCACTCACGCGGCCCTCTAGAAGTACATTACTGTGGTTGTGCGCAAGCTTTATCAAACTTCCGCTGATAGCCTTTCGTACATAATCTAATCATTACAAGTATAAACTAGACTACTTACATGCATAATAAATTAATTTACACTGTACACCATTAATTTTAGTACAAGTAAGGCAGTATATACACCAAAATTAATTGTAACACTATGACTTACCTTTGGGGGGTGGATGGGGGAGTGAAACAAAGTTGCGCAACCTTTTATAAATGTTCCGTAAGGTCATGTGAGGCATCAATGCATTTGGCGTTTGGCCACATCACCTGACCTTGTGGGACTTTATATAAAGTCCTGCAACTTTGTTTCAATTGCCCATTCCTCCCCAGGTAAGTCACGTAGATAATAATTTTACTGTACTTGTATTACAATATTTATTACTGTAAGTATTAGTGTTAGTGACATAGGCTACTTATAATGTTGTACTAATAGTTGTTGTGGGACCTTGTACACAAGGCCGCCACACATCCTTATAGTGTGCAGAATTGTTAAGTGATTGCCGCCATTGGTATATGTAGGTAGTAATAGTTATTATAATTCAGCGGAGCTGTATAACAGGCCTCCGCACAACCATATATTTTGTAGAAATATTCACAAATATTCGTGAATGTAAGTGAAAATATGGGTCCGCCGGTGGCCCATAT
>JADNRY010000333.1:0-67771 GCA_015501585.1 Rhodocollybia butyracea
ATATGGCTTACAACGCTTGGCGCGCATACTGGCCGGAAGCAGAATGGACATGTTGAGGATACCGAGTATTAGGAATTGGGCCATTATAGGTTTGTCAGAATTCTGTGCAGTTGTTACGAAGCTGATTGAATATAGGACGTAGATCATCCCTGCTTGTGTCTCGAGATGAACAATAAGAAAGGCTGAAGAGATCGTACAGAATATGAAGGATATCGGCCGTGTTCAAGCCCAGGAAGCTGAGGGTCAGAAGGTTGATGGTCATTGTTTGTACATCTGTTATCGTATGTACAGTCCACGACCGATTCCTTTGCTCAGAGATTATACGTAACAATCTATCAGCGTTAACACCTCTCATAGCTGGTTTCTCCTTTGAAGAAGCACATTACAAGACTCGGAGTCTAGAATAGGCCAACAGCATGCATTTTTATTCAAAAGAGCATTCGTCTTTCACATTTTACTGTTTCCCTTGTCCTTTCATTTTCACGCAGCTCAGTGGTAGAGCACACTTGGCAGGTCTACTCATCTAAGATTCAGGTTAAGCCATTGTCAAGCCAATGGCCATTGAGGCCGCATGTGGCTGAAACAGAAGCGCCATACAGATCTTTGATCACATGAGTTCCAATTCAACCGTCTTCTCCTTTGTACATGTTGGCTTTGGTCAAGCTTTTACTCTTCTGCTAGTCTCTTTGGACCACGCCTATCTGTGGATGATTGTAGACTAAGAGACGTTGCTTCCAAGAAAATCTGATATTGGGAAGTTTATCAAGAAATTGATCAACAACCATTGCCATCGCATCCATGTCGTCCTCATTCCTAGACCTGCCCGATGATATTCTGTTCAACGTGGCCAAGTCTCTTCGAGTACCAGATTTACTTGCTGCTCGAAAGGTAGGTATAGGTTTTCTTTTGATCTTCATCTCAAGGGCTTATAACGATGGGTACAGACATGTAAACATCTTCAAGCCATCACACTGTCCAGAAAGTCTGGACCACAATGTACAAAATGGCTAGATCTGATAACGGCCGCTTTGTCCCCCAAGTCATTTCTCTAGTTTCTCAAACTATTCCTGCCTAGAGCATCTTATGTGGCGTGCTCATCGACTAGACACACTTTGGGAAATCGGTGCCTCTCCCCATTGTTCACCCAAAGAAATCTGGGGGTTGGTACAGCCCCAGGGTACTTTAGGAATGTCGAAATATACCAAGGCCGTTATCTCATTATCCAAACTTCCCCTCAATTACTATTTATGACCTCGAGACAAAACCAAAATTTTTCGACAAGAGACGGAACCGAATGTAATTTTTTACTGCCGGATACAGCGTCACATCGTGGATGAAAACACAGAGTTTTATCTTCCATTTAGAGCTCGAAGCTCTTCAGGAAAGTAAGTTTCGACTTTCCAAGAATTTTTCTAGGTTCTGATTTACAAGTCTCCAGAATGATGTCAGTACTCAAACTGAATGCTTTGGGAGTTGTAACTGTCACCTGTGATTGTCCAGCACTCCGCCAGGCCTCTAATGGATACCTCGTCATCGGCAATGAATTTTGCCGTCATCAATTCCGTCTTCATTATACACCTACCATCACAAAAGGTTTATCCTCTTTCTGTGGTAAGTTGCGTCCATTCTTATATATTCCACACGTGAACTTGACTAAAATTCAGTATCATCCTGAGCTGTGTTAAGTCGGGGAGTCACCTTTATATCAGGAGGATATCTTCTTGTATTACTCTGACCAGCCTAATGGTGAACTCCAGTTCAACCTTTATCGCCTTCCTGATCCCGCTGTTGTACAGGCAGGTACTCCTGTTCATCCAACCCATCGAGGCACTTTGTATCATTCCCGTGCGAATCTCGAATGCATTTTTTTTATCAAATATCGCGTTGAGTGGTTCCTCTGGGTCTATTTGGATGTTCTTCATCTATAGCAACTTTGGCCAACTCAATTGGCTACACATTGTGCTTCAGCTAGACGGACATCTATCCTTTCGTCAAATCAACACTAGCAGTGGTCTGGATAGGCCTATGCGAAGTACCTTTTTGACTCATTCTGCAGACGGAAAAGATACGGGTCGTCAGCCAGGTAGTTGTTGATTGTCAAGAACAGGAATGGGTGTTATATGGTGCCTCCGTAGATTCTGAAGGAGAGTTGAGCATCTGCACATCTGCGATTGACATTTCCTATCACAGATGCTTCGACATCCTGGCTTTGGGTGCTTCCTGAGGCATACTGCGGTGGTCCCCCAACTCATCGTATGATGAAATCTCCATATTGGATTAGTAGGTTGATAGCATGATCCTTGAAAATTCTCCTTTTCTCTACGTTCATTTGTACATTTAAACCATGGATCTTCATGCTAAGGATGGTCTGATACAATCCACAAGAAAACCTTTCTTCCTGGAATTCATTACATCAACTGGGCTGTCTTGAAACCATCATTATCCTGTTTTTGACGAAATCCAGATGAGCTGTGCTGCGGTTTGGCGCAGTTTACTAACCACCGCAGGACAAATTCATTTTCTTTGCTCGAAATGTGCAGACTCTGTCTGGGGAGATAATAAATGTAAATTGGACAAGTTGCTGGGGCGAGGCTACAGTGTGCGACAAGTAACTTGCGCAATGGAGTATCTGGCTTCTGTGGATAAGCTACAGTCCAGGGTCACAAGCAATGCGACGGTATATTTTACTCCTTGTCCATTTCTGTCCACACACCATCAAAATCTTCTTCTGACTCAAATGGGGTCCACTTGCAAGAAAGCGTTGTTTTACTGCAGGTCCAAAGGCCATAACGACCCTCTTCAGAGCCTCATATTCCAAACTGAAATTCCCTGAATCCATTCTTGGAAGACTAACAGTTTGCTTTTATACAATGAGAAAATCAGTGTGTTCCAGACGTTGGTCAATTGTCTTGTGTAAATCCAATGCAAGTCCTTATAGACATACAGCGTGGCAAGTGCATCCATAAAGTGCTTCCTATTTGGACCCCTGTACGCTGTAGTCTCAGGAACACTCTCCAAAAGTTGATCAAAGAGCATCAATACTTACTGAGGTGGGATACACCATTCTGAAATAAAATTTTTACAAGTTGTGTCCAGTCAAATATCTGGCTTCTGTGCGTAAGCTACAGTATAATGCCACAAGCATTGCGAGGGCAATATTCCACTCCCGATCTAAATCTTTAACCCAGAGCATCTATGTCATGCTCCGACTCAAACATCCAGTGAAGGAAAGCAGGTTTCAGCGCTGGTATGGAGGCTATTTTAAGCCTCTTTTTGGCCTTTGAATTTGAAATCCATTGAATCGTGTGAATCCAACCTCGGAAGAGCAGTAGTCTGCTTTTGCACACTGGCAAAACCTGCGTCTTTTAGACGTTGATCAAGGGTCTCGCTCAAATCCAATGGAAGTCCCTTATTGATGAACGCTGCAGCAACCGCATCCGCAAAACGCTTTGCTGGACTACTGGATGTTGTAGCCTTAGGACTTGACTCCAACAGTTGGATCCACCCTCCCGGTTTCAAAACGCGGTATAACTCCCTTAATGCTGTTCCCCATTGATCAGATGTAAGTGCACCTATGAGTAGCCGTTGATTCGCCAGCTTGAATCTATTACTCCACGACTCTGGGAGATTTGTAACAGTGTGTACAGCAAAGGTAATATTTTGTGGAGGTTGAGTGGGGAAGAGACATTGACTGATATCAATACCAGTGAGAGAAAACACTTGGGTGAACCTCCTGGGCAACATCCAGTAGCTAAATCCCTGCTACTACATCAATTATATTCAGAATTTGGGATGATGACTCAATACAGACCGGTTCCAGTTGCACTCTCAAGTACCTCGTCTCCGGGATCAAGTGAAATTTTGGGACACAGATGAGTTGTCCCTCACATAGAACTTGCGTCAAGTATTGATTCTGCCAATCAAGTCTAGCAGGGAAAGAAAGGATATCAGCGTCGTGGTTCCTATCAAAGATAAACAAATACATACCTCTCTCGCTCATCTTCGGTATAAGACACGATGTAATGGGGTACAAAAGGATGTTCCTCAACATGGGGCAAGTTTGCAGCCATTCCTGCGGAATTTCGCCAAGTGCTAGGTCTTAAAAGGGTGCAGATTGAATGCAGAACTGATGATCACTGGGCCGGGTGGCACCAGGAACTTCCGGCCAGATGCTTGATGAGATCTTGTAGAACCTGTAAGCCAGGTTCAATGGGACACAAGGCAATGTTCCTCAATACGGAGAAGACTTCCAGGCTGGCTCCACTGGCAGCCATTTCGTTAAATTTATACGGGGATGTGGTTCGTGTTAGAAAAACTCCGGATAGAGGCAGAACTTATGATAATGTAGACTCCTTGTCACTAGAAGGTTGATGAGCAATTGTATAATAACTTTTGCAGACGGAGCACCCGCGCGAACAGGTGTTCCACACTTGAGAGTTAATATGATGAAAGTCTTCATCTTCAAGGACATTGACATATTGTCCTTGCTACTCATAAAAGAGAGTATCTACATATTTATTCGAGGATATGTATGCCAATCCAAAAAACAATCTTTACAAATTGTGTCCGGTCAGATATCTGGCTTCTGTGCGTAAGCTACAGTAAAGTGCCACATGCAGTGCAAGGGTGCTTTCCATTCCTCGTCTATTCCTTTGCCTAGAGCATCTATTTCATCCTCCAAGTCAAACATCCCACTGGCAAGGAAAGCTGATTTCAGTCCTGGTATAGTGGCCATAATAATCCTCTTTTGGCCTTTGAATTCAAAATCCACATCCTGTGAATCCAACCTCGGAAGAGCAGTAGTCTGCTTTTGTACAGTGTCTTTTAGACATTGGTCGAGTGTCTCGTTTAGATCCAATACAAGTCCTGCATTGAGAAACACTGCTGCAAACACATCCGCATAACACTTCACCAAACCACTGGATATCGAAACCTCAGGACCAGACTCCAAAAGTTGGATCCACCCTCCCGGTTTCAAAACACGATACAACTCCCCCAGCGCTGCTCCCCATTGCTCAGATGTAAGTGCGCCGCAAAGTAGTTGTTGATTCACTAGTTTGAATCCATCACTCCACGACTCTGGGAGGTTTGTAACGGTGTGCACGGCGAAGGTGACGTTTCGTGGATGTTGTTTGGGAAATAAACGCTGATTGATATTGATACCAGTGAGAGAAACATTTGGGTAAACTTTGTGAGCAACATCAAGTAGCCAAATACCTGCTACCTCGTCAATTACATTCAAAATTTTCATGGTGATGAATACAGACCAGTTCCAGTTGCACTGTCGAGTATCTCGTCTCCGGAATCAAATGAAATTTCGGGACACGGATGAGCTGTCCCTCACATAAAACTCTTGTACAATACATCAGGAAACAGTGAAATGATGTGTATCCATCACTGAGGTGTATGTAGCATCCTGTATACATTGTATCATATGTACTCTTGACCATACTATCTGTATGAGGATGTATCAATACAAAGGATATGTATCAGTGGCATCGGAGTACATAGACTTCTTTACAGTCAGTATACAACAGGGGGGGGGGGGTCTGTACAATACTACATTACACACACAGAGAGGCAAAACATACTTACAGGGCTGAGAGAGGGAAGGCGTCTGAAGGTGTTTGAGGTTGAAATCAAGGCTAATCAAGGCCGCCGAGGGTCGCCACTTGTGACTCGTAAGTGAGATACTTAGAAGGCATTTCACATACTTAAGGCTATTATCACTCAACAGTGACATATTGGCGGAAAGGGGCGGAAAGGAGCGGAAAGGATGAAACAATGTCATATGGCCGAGAGCCGGCACCTGCCCTAAACTTACAGTCACGTTATCGTTCGTTCTCATTTTTTTTCGAACATTTTCTTTCCTCAACCATGTTCTTCAAGTTCTTCCCTCCGACGACATCTCTGCCCTGTCTATGCCTCAAGCTCAAGCGCTCAAGTCCCAGGCTGCATTGGATCTAACTCTTTGAAGTGTCTTCAACCAAACATTATGCAAGCTTTTGAGTCTTTCATTTGAGTTGGTTACGAAGAGGTCAGTGATAAAGAAAAGGTCCGTCTTTTGCTGTCTACATTTCTTGAACGCTTGCTCATATCTGAATATTCTAGGTTTACCGCTGTTGTTATGTGGTTCACTGCCAATGCTTCCTCCAAGTTTGCCTACACCGAGGTGTCCCAACGGTACGCTGCCGCTCTTACTTGTTTCTTGTATTTCTGACAATACTTCCTACAGTCTGCTTTCACTGAGGTGTCCGATTAAATAAGGTATCCCTGCCATCGTTACGCATCTGTTTCGTGCTACATAGTATATGCTTAGAACTCTAATGATACTTAGTGTACGCGTAGTTTAATGTTGTTTGCATTGTTTACATCGCAATAAACTGTTTTGAACTCCTCTCGTTTGCACCTCAAACTGAGTAATTCACCTGAAATGTGATCAAAATCTGGTGTCTTCCCTTGTACTGAAGGACCTGGTATCACTATGGATTGCTACAGACTAATACTGCATATGTACAGTGTCTGTACAGTCTTCATAGTGTGGATATATGTAGTATACAGAGCTATACATACTAATACAGTGCACTTAGTGAAGGTATACACACAGTATAGTTCTATACATATAGGGGGACATATAAACATCTATACAATTGATACGTATTATGCGTACAGGTTCGTATAACTTTTGTTTTTTCCTGATGTAACGATTCTGCCAATTCAGTCTCAAAGAAAACATCACTTTTCAAAGTTCCTTTTGAAAAATTACGCAATACCTACCTCTCTTGCTCATCCTCATCCTCTGTATAAGACGCGAGGTAATGGGAAACAAAAGGAGGTTCCTCCGTACGAGGGGGGTTTTCATCCATTTCGTAGCCGACTACTACGTCTTATAAAGAGTGTGGATCGAGGTTCCCGTGAGTGAGCGACTTTGTTCTACTCTTGAGGATTCATGCGCGCGATATTCGAGATGAACTGATCATCATTAGCATTGACATGGAAAGAGAACGATACGACAAATGTTTGATATGGATGGGTGGTTAGTACTGTGGCGCATGCTCACAGACCGGCATGATTTCAGTTGCTCGTGACACAGTCATGCGTATACTTTGAATCCAATTTGGGCAAGATGGATAGGGTAGATCGCTTGGGCGGAGCGCTGATAAGGCGGTTCGTTCAAATAATAAATGCAGACCCCGGTTGCAGGTCCGTTCTTCAGTACCATCTCTCTCCCGGATCCAGTGTTGTTGAGATGCATCATATCTGTATCTGAAAAAATTAAGAAGTCCGTGTTGTGGGTTGAACACGTAGTTCCGTACGCAAGTTTGCTCCAAAGCATTTATCTTGTGACACATTAGCTAAAACCTGAAATAGGAATAAGTTGTTTTTTTGAGTAGCCTTAGCACACATGTGCTAAGAATTACAGTGCTGCCGCCGTTGAACTGGGCATAAGACAACTCTCGCGGGGGGGGCGGATGGTTTTGCGGGCTCCGAGACAATTTTCCAAGATGAAGGTGAAACTGTGCTTCGAAGGAGATGCAAAAAAAGAGCGATTTCCTCGAAACTTTGCCCAGAGAACTAAGACCAATAAGATTGGTACAAGAGTGGGCGCTTATGACGTGTGTCATTGGTCACGCAGTCATACGCCAGCGGTTAAAGTTGTTAAACTCATCTCATGCACTGGCCAGTATCTGCTCAACCTAATATCTACCCATGCTCCCAGAGACCTTCAACTATACAAGGACTGTAATTGCCGCGACAAGAACTTGGTCAAGAGGAACTATGAATGCACTCGGAACAGTAAACCCGCGAAAGAAAAAGCTGGAAAGAGGAAGAAACTTTGGAGGAAAGCGTGACGAGGACTCTAATAGCAGCGATGATGACAAACGTCCTAAAGAACTTTGCTGAAAAACCCAGGTGAGTTGAAGAACTCCGCAAGCGATTCGATGATGCTTAGGGAAACACCAACGCCCGCTGAAGGAAGGAAAGGCTCTGTCGAAGGTTGGCGATGTCGATGATGAGTTTCATCATGACACGATACCTCGTACGTCTCGAGGAAGTCTCGGCAAACTGAACTCTCTTCATCGAAACCACCTTCCCCGCCACTCGCGCCCTCGATGACTTCTCAATCCCTTCCACTAGGACGCTCCTTGGTGAAACCACCTTTTTCTGGTACCTGTGTCTCTGACCCTACCACTCTCGGCCCCTCGGTCTGTTACTGGTGTCTTCGGACTCCGCCCGTCCCAGTGCTTGATCTCCCATTGTTCTCAGGCGCTGTCTCTAGGATCTCGGACAGTCCGAAAGTCATAAGTCAGGAACTTCGGCTGATATACTTGTAAAAGTGAAACGCTTCTTGAAACAAATTTCAACAAGATACGGCGGGTATTGGAGAGAATGGTTAGGACGTTACACTAGGTAGGTACGAGAGTCTGATTTTTTATGTATGAAAGGGTACTTTATCCGTCGCAAACATGAATTACGCTTTTTCTAGAGGCCTTGGCCCCAAAAATATATGCTCAGAGGCTAGAGCACGAGAATGCAACTATTGATGTTTATCTTGAGGCCGTGTATTCAATCCACCCCGCGGACTTGTTACCTTCTTATATGTCCCAACAACGCTGTAGCCAGGGAGAGAAGTCTCCAGAATAACAGCTAGCAGTCTGCTGTGCACACAACTATATGAAGAGCAATCAACCTTGAGGCTGCAAGTTCGATGCTGTGGGTTTCTTTATCTTTTTCATACACCCAAATAAAACTGGATCCGGGAGAGAATGTACTCGCAAATGGAATCGCAACGGGTTTTTAATATTCTCTGAACAACTTAGTTAAATTACTCTCTTGCGGATTGGCCTTGGACTCCAACTTGCTATCGCATGACTAGGTCAAGAGGAACTGAAACCATCAAGTGATGGGGATGCTTTTATATCAAATATGTATGTCTTTGGAGCAAATGCACTACTTAAACGTTCACAGCTACTTATCCACATCAAGCATCTGGCGTGGAGTTCTCTAGAAATCTCTTTCTGTCTTCACTGGTGTATGCTCAGCATTCGGGGCTCCGTCCGGGAGTCATATGTATCGGGAAATTGAAAGCCAAACCGGCGCGTCCTACCTCAAATAAGCATGATGCCCCCTAAGCCCCATACTCACCGGAACCACTGCACGACCGGCTCAGAAAGGATAAAGATGTCTTTAAGGTTTTCATATCAACTCTCAAGCGACCCGCACAGGTTACAATACAAGTGCTCATCAACCTTCTGGCACAATTCTGACAAGGCCTTCCATATTATCATTAGTTCTGCCTCTATCCGTACTAGTTTTTTTAACCAGGAAGTACTAGTACCCTGCTATATTTATCAAAATGGCCGGGAGTTTGCCACAATGATCATCAGTCCTGTATTCAATCTGTACTCTTTTTAAGACCACTTGGCCACAAGTCCACAAGAATGGCTGTAAACTCGCCACATATTGAGGAGCCTCCTTTTGTTTCCCATTACATCGCATCTTATACAGAAGGTGAACAAGAGAGGTAGGTATTACTTAAGGCACTTGAAGGCTTCTAAGTTGCCAGATAGACTCAATTGGCAGAATTGTTATTGTACAAAAGTTCTATGTGAGGGACAGCTCATCTGCATCCCAGAAACATCGCTTGGTTCCGGAGACGAGATACTCGATAGTGCAACTGGAACCGGTATGTTGTTCATCCTCTTGAAAATTCCAAATGGAATTGATGTAGCAGCAGGCATTTGGCTACTGGATGTTGCGCGCAAGGTTCACCCCAGTGTTTCTCTCACTGGCATTGATATCAGTCAACGTCTCTTCCCCACTCAGCATCCACAAAATGTCACCTTTGCTGTACACACCGTTACAAATCTCCCAGAGTCATGGAGTAATAGATTCAAGCTGGTAAATCAACGACTACTCTGCGGCGCACTTACGTCTGAGCAATGGGGAGCAGCGTTGAGCGAATTGTTTCGCGTTTTGAAACCGGGAGGGTGGATCCAACTTTTGGAGACAGGTCCTGAGACGGCGATACGGCGCGGTGGTCCGATAAAGCTTTATGCAGATGCATATGCGGCTGTGTTTGTCAATAACGGACTCGTGTCAGACTTAAACGAGACCCTCGGCCAGCGTTTAAAAGACGCGGGCTTTGTCAGTGTACAGAAGCAGACTACTGCTCTTCCGAGGTTGGATTCACCGGATTTGGATTTCGAATTCAAAGGCCAGAAGAGGCGTATGATAGCTTCTATACCAGTACTGAAACCTGCCTTCCTTGCCACTGGGATGTTCAAGTCGGAGGATGAAATAGATGAGCTGGGTAAAAGAATAGATCAGGAGTGGAACACACCCTCGCAGTACTTGTGGCATTGGAGTGTGGCTTACGCACAGAAGCCATATATTTGACTGCAGTCTGGACACAAATTGTAACATTTACTTTACTCCAGATAACACCTTACAACAACACGGTCGAAGCGGCGTATCCCACCTCAAATAAGTATATACTAGGCTTTTACAGCTTCAGATCGGAACTATCACACGATTGAGTCGCAAGGGGTAAAGAACGCCCTTATGCAGAATCTCATCAAACATCTGGCAGGAGGTGACACCTTCCGTGCTAATACCAGTGATCATCAGTTCTGCTTTCAATTTGCACTCTTTTTAAGACATAGTACTCGGCCAAGGTCCACAGGGATGGCTGTAAATTCCTCACATATCGAGGAACGTCCTTTTGTGTCCCACTACATTGTGTCTTATACTGAGGATGAGCGGGAGAGGTATGTATGCGCTTATCTTCAACTGGAAATACGAGACTGATATCCTTTCTTTATCTGGTAGACTTGATTTGCAGAATCGATACTTCACGCAAGTTTTGTTTAACGGGCAGCTCATCTGTGTTCCAGACATTTCACTCGATCCTGGAGACGAGGTACTTGAGAGTGCAACTGGAACCGGTCTGTATTCCATCCTGAAATCAAAATGAAATTAATGTAGTGGCAGGCATTTGGCTACTCGATGTTGCCCAGGATGTTCACCCAAGCGTTTCTCTCACTGGGATTGATATCAGCCAGCGCCTCTTCCCCACTCAACATCCCCAAAATGTCACTTTTGCCGTACACACCGTTACAAGCCTCCCAGAGTCATGGAGTAACAAATTCAAACTGGTGAATCAGCGACTTATCAACGGTGCACTTACGCGTGAGCAATGGGGAATGGCGTTGAGCGAATTGTATCGTGTTTTGAAACCAGGAGGGTGGATCCAACTTTTGGAGTCTAGTCCTGAGGCTACATTATCCAGTGGCCCGATGAAGCGTTATGCAGATGCGATTGCCGCAGTATTTGTCAATAAGAGATTCGCATCGGATTTAAACGAGACTCTCGGCCAACGTCTAAAAGATGCAGGTTTTGTCAATGTACAGAAGCGGACTACTGCTCTTCCAAGGTTGGATTCACAGGATGTGGATCTCGAATTTCAAGGCCAAAAGAGGCTTTTCGTTGCGTCTATACCAGTTCTGAAACCTGCTTTCCTTGCCACTGGAATGTTTGAGTCGGAGGATGAGATAGATGCTTTGGGTAAAAGCGATGGAGCAGGAGTGGAATACGCCTTCGCAATGCTTGTGGCATTGGACTGTAGCTTACGCACAAAAGCCAGATATCAATATTTGACTTGACATGATTTGTGAATATTATTCTAACATTTCAACGACGACACGGTCAAAATGGCACAGTGTCGCGTCTCAGCTTCAGCGGCCTCACATCAGATTTATTCGCACAACTGAGTCGCAAGGAATGAAGACGTTTCAAGCATGGAGCATGGCATGCTCTAACCCGCACAGTTTATAATATGAGTGCACATCACGCAAATCCCCCAGACTGATGGAGCTGTATCTTCAAACTAGCAAAACAGCAAGTACTTGTCAGTGCACCTGCGTCTGAGCAATGTGGAAGAGCATTGAGCGAATCGTACGCGTTTTGAAATTGGGAGGTGGATCCCACTTCTCCTTGTTGAGATATTTACTTCGTACGATATTCTTTGCTTTGACATTACCTGTTATATTTCCTTCTCCAGGCTTCCACGCTTACATATGAGACATTGTACATATATATCTACGTAGCTCACGGTCTTACCTCCCTCAGTTGTACCGATAACGTCCAACTGAGGTGAGCGTTGTTTCTTTTCTTACTATATGATTACTTATCTACTGTAGTATATTTTCGTCTGCAGGTAGTTACTTAGTTTTACCGATAACGTCCAACTGAGTATATTTTCGTCTACACTCCTAAGACTACAGCGTATAGTTTTGTCCAAATTTGCACTTTGTGGATACGTTCGCCACACAGATGACATTTTGGAACATGCTGAACTTTGTCAATAAAAACGGACTGTTGCCGAGAATGGACCCACAGTATTCAGACTAACGCCAGGGTTCAAAAAGGATCGTTGTGGTTTTGACCTGTAGTGAAACAATGTGTTCTTGCAAGTACGTTGTATGATTCAGAAGATGGATTCGTTAATGTTTGGAAAGGAGTGGGATACCGTCGCAATCCTTGTGTATAGAAGCCGGATCCTTCATTGTGCATTGAAGTAATTTCCTTTGAACCACTTATCCGGTTTACATTTCTTCCGCAGACATCCGCGCAGTTCGAACCACGAAAACTGATTGTCCAGGTGTCCTACAGGGGTTAGTAAACTGAACGGTATGAAGCTAAATCGCAGTATAATTCATTTGGGCTTCGTCAAAGATATGACAGTGCGCTTGAAGAAAACCCAGTCAATTCAATGAATTCCTAGAGGGGGTTTCTTATCACATTATATGGTTTCAATATACAAATGAACGTACGTATTAGAGAGAAGAGGTGAGGGTGAGGGTGGGGATTGTGCTATCAATCTACCAAATCCAAGATGCGGATTTGACGTTGTGATAAGTCGGGGAACACCGCCGCCAGTATGCCTTGGTAAGCATCGAAAGCCAGGATATCGATACATACTATGTCACTGAAAATGTCCATACATATGTCATTGAAAATGCTGACCTCGGATCTACAAACGCTTAACTGTCCTTCGGGATCTATGGAGACATCATATAGCACCCATTGCCTGGCTGTACATATATGTATTCCTCGGTGATCACCCGGGTCTTTCCACTTGCGATGTGAGCCCAACATGTATTCCGCATGCGCCTATCTTCATCACTGGTTTTTAGATGAAAGGATAGGTGTCCATCTAGCTGAAGTTCAAAATGTAGTACGTTGGCTTCTCGGCGAAAAAACATCCAAATAGACCCAGAGTAACCACTGGACGAGATATCTGATGAAAGAAATGCAACCCATTTTGGCTCGTAGGCTTGCAAAGTGCCTTGATGGGTTGGATGAACAGGAGTACCTGCTCGTACAACAGTATGATCAGGGAGGCGATAAAGTTGAGTGTCATCATTACACGGGCAAGAGTATACAAGAACATATCCTCCTGATACAAAGTATACTGTCTGACTTGTCACCAGCTCAGGATAATCCTGAATTTTGGTCAAATTCAGGTGTAGAATGTATAGGAATGAACACAACTTACCAGGCAGAAGGAAGAGGATAAACCTTTTGTGATGGTGGTGTACAATGAATGCAGAATCGACAATGGCAAACTCATCGCCAATGATGAAACATGCATCGAAAAACTGGCGGAGTGCTGCGCAATCATGGATGACAGTTACAACTCCCAAAGGATACATTTTGAGTATTGACATCATTTTGGAGATGCTGGATATGTATATCAGAACCTAAAAATACTTGAAAATCAAAACTCTCTGAAGACCTTTGGGTCCTAAACGGAAGACAAAACTCTGCGCTTTCATCCCGGTGTGACTTTGTATGCAGTAAAAACGTAGCTTGTAGTATGCAGTTTTACGTCGGAAAACTTCGTGGTTTGGACATAAATAATGCTCGAGAAAATAGTTTGGGTAATAAGATAACGACCTTGATATATGTGGACATCCCCTCTGAAGCGACTCTCCATGGTAGTCTTATCATACCAGATTTGTTTGACCAACCAATGAGGGGAGGCACCAATTTCCCAAAGTGCGTCCAGCCGGTGAACATGCCACAGAAATTAGAAGCGACTGGAGGGACAAAGCCGTTGTTAGATCTAGACATTTGGTACATCGTGGTCCAAAGGTTTCTGGACATTGTGATAGCTTGAAGGTGTTTACATGTCTGTAGTCCGAATCGTACGGTTATAAGCCTTTGAGACCAAGATCAAACGAAACCTACCTTTTGAGCAGCAAGTATATCTGGAACTTGCAGAAACTTGACCACGTTGAACAAGAATTCGTCGGGAAGTTCTAGGAAAGAGGATGGCATCATGATGGATGCAATAATTGGATAACTGATCAAGGCGCGCGCTTCTTCTCGACCACCCGTTTAGTTTTACACTGTACAGTCGCTCAGCCTGAGTCTCGGATGGAAAACCGTGACAGTGGTAAAAAAAAATACGTCCTGGCAAAGCACTCAGCATCATACCAATACAAAAAAGAAAACTGATTTCTCCTTCTGGTGTTAGTTAGTTAGTAAGATGCCAGAGCATGATATGTTTAGGCTTCATCGAAAATAAGATAAGGATAGTGCGGTTGAAGACAACCCAGTCAATTTAATGAATTCTGGAAAGAGGTTTCTTGTGATTATACGGTTTCGATGTGAAAGTGAACATACGAATTAGAGGAAAGAAGTGTCGGTGAGGATCACTACTATCAACCTGCTAAATCGACGATGCTGATTTCACTATATGACGAGTCGGGGTACACCGCCAGTATGCCTTGGGAAGCATCCAAAGCCTGGATTTCGATACATCTGCGAGCGAGAACGTCAACCTTGGATCTGCGAATGCTTGGCTCTCCTTCGGAATCTATGGAGACATCGTATAGCACCCATTCCCACTCTTGGCCAACGAATTGCTCAGTGATGACCCGGGTCTTTCCATCTGCAAGATGAGTCCAATGGGTATTTCGTATACGCCCATGCCGACCATTGGTGGTTAGACGAAAGGATAAGTGTCCGTCTTGCTGAAGCACAATGCGCAGCGAGTAGAGTTGCCCAGAGTTTCCAATACAAAAAAAACATCCAAATAGACCCAGAGGAACCGTTCGACGAGATATCTGACGAAAGGAATGGCTCCCAGGGTGCCACGTAGCCTTGAAAAGTGCCTCGATGAGTTGGAGGAACAGGAGTACCTGCCTGTACAACAGTGTGATCAGGGAGGCGATAAAGCTCGAAGTCTGTGCTACAATTAGGCTGAACAGAGTATATAAGAACATATCCTCCTGATACAAAGGTCACTGTCCGGCTTATCACCAGTTCAAGACGATCCTGAATTTTGGTCAAGTTCACGTGGGGAAGATATAAGAATGGACACGACTTACCGGAGGAGAAAGAGGATAAAGCTTTTGTGATGGGAGGTGTACAATGAATGCAGAATCGACGACGGCGAACTCATTGCTAATGACGAAAGGTTTGTCAAAAAGCTGATGGAGTGCTGGACAATCATGGGCGACAGTTACAACTCCTGAAGGACTCATTTTGAGCATTGATAATATTCTGGAGACGTGTATATCAGGGCCCAGAAGATACTTGGAAAACCAAAGCTTACTTTTCTGAAGACCTTGTCTCAAACGGAAGACATAGCTCTGCGTTTTCATCCAAGATATGACTCTGTATCCAGTCAAAATATTCATTGTATGCAGTCTCTTGTCGAAAAACTTCGTGTTTTGTCTCAATATCATAGATAACGATTGAGAGACAGGTTTGGATAACGAGATAATGACCTTGGTATATTTGGACATCCCCAAGGACATTCCTAAAGGCCGTCTCACTGACTGACCAGATTTTTTGAAACGAAGAATTGGGGGAGACTCCAGTTCCCCAAAGTATTTCCAGCCGGTAGACACGCCACAAAAGACACTCCAGATCCAGAATAGTCTGAGAAACTAGAGACGCGACTCGAGGAACAAAGCCGTTGTTAGATCTAGACATTTTGTACATGGTGGTCCAGACGTTTCTAGACATTGTGATTGCTTGAAGCCGTTTGCATGTCTGTGCTCATCGTTATAAGCCCTTGAGATCAAGAACGAAACCTATACCTACCTTTCGAGCAGCAAGTATATCTGATACTCGCAGAAACTTGACCACGTTGAACAGTATATCATCGGGCAGTTCCAGGAATGAAGACGACATGTATGCGATGGTTGAACGTTTGAACGTTGAATACTGCGCTATCTAATCAGACGACGATTCGGGTCCTACTACTCGATACTTGCCAGTATCAGATTTTCTTTGGAAAATGTCTCTCAGTTATGTGCAAATGGGCGTGGTCCAAAGGCATAAGTAGAGGAGAAAAAGCTTGACCTAGCCTGACCAAAGCCACTCAGACAACAAAGGAGGAGTTGACAGAACAATGACGATTATTAGATTAAAGTTTGAACACGATTCACGAAATATTCATGTGATCAGAACGGACACATGATCAAAAACGGGCGCGTATGGGCGCTTTTTGCGCTTCTTTGCCAACCACTCGTTATCACCTCTCCAAGCTCACCTCTAAATCTTACAATGGCTCAGCCCGAGCTTCAAACGGATAAGTTTACCAAAGTCAAAAAGATACATCCTGGCAATGCTCTAGGAATCATACCAACGGGTGCGTGCGCCACTGAGCCACTGGGCAACCTGAACTGAACGAATTCAATCTGCGCAGGAATTCCCCGTCCAAATGCTCAGTCTATTCGCTATCCTCACGGAGACCTCGACATGAATTCAACTATGCTCTTTCTCCGACACTTGCGAAACACCGAACCGGAGCTGATCGACATTATGCGTATTCGTGGTAGACTCAGACACGCGTTCCCTGGGTACAGAACTACAAAAAAAAAAAGCATCCAGGACGCGTGTGAATATGTAGAAGATTGCGAGGAGATGGTGGATATTTATAAACGTGAACAAAAGCCCAAAAAGGAAGCCAGAAGAGCGGCCAAAAAAGAGAAAGTAAAATAGCGGTTAAATCGGTGCGGCAACAGTAAACGAGCAAACTCTTCACCTTTCATTAATTATTATTGATGCTCAACGTTCAAACGTCCAACGTTCAACGTTCGTCGACATCTCTTATATTAGCCCTCTTATTGCATTGTCGTTGATCCTGACCCAGTCCTGACCCTCTTCGAATTCAAACCTGCCCCATTGTACATCTTGTCGCACACACAGTACATCAGTCATATCATCCACACAAGATTTTCAAAAGTGATTCATCGTCGTGTCGTTGAAAGACGGCTCGTTTTCCAACGGATGTGCTTAGATGTGCTCCTCCTAACTGAAGTCGAAATGGGATCAAATTTTGCGTTGTCAACTATTCGGTCCGAACATCCCAAGACGTTTTTTACACTTCTCGCGCGATTCTCTGTTTTGGCGAGCGTGTTTATTATTGCCAAACCCGGAACAGACGCACAAGAACAGTGCCGAAGTCTATCTGAAGAATATTAACTTGCAAGACTTGTATCCTCGAGTGAACGATTTTTCTTCACTCTCGTGGCTATCGTCCATGGATGGCCACAGTCTTGGCTTTCACAGACGCGATAAGGAGACGGGATGAGGTAGGATGAGGTCTGATCTAGTCTGATGGGGTCCAAAATTTCAAATCAAATATATATTGTCCGCAAAATCAACTAGGGGTGATCTGATGAGGATTTGTGGCTCCGGGACCACGTCGGTTAAACCACCACCACCACCAAACGGGTCCGCCTGGTCCCGCAAGACGAAGAGCAGCGAAGAGCCATATGCACCACTTCTTCTTCCCAGGGCTAGGCCCACTCATAATCACTCAATGTGTATGCATCTGGGCTGTAAGTTACTCAAATACCATACACACAATCGAAACGATATGACGCGGCTCACAAAAATCCGAAAAGTTGAAGCTCTCTACTGTGTGGCGCGGGATGGATGCGATCATACCACCATAATGTGCCCATCTGTTCCCATCCCATATGAGCCCATATGGTCAAGATCGTGCGGTTTCTATATCCATATCTGCAGATTTGACTAATCATGTTTCGAAGCCGGCTGCCACGCTTCGAGCCACCGGAGCATGTTTGACCGTATATTAAAGAAAATCGCCATACTATCATGCCTCTAGTTTTTCAAAAAAATTTAAAGAAGCACCTCGGAAATGCCTTGAACGTAGCCCGATTGCCACCGGATTTGATACGTAGAGGGGATAGTACTCTAATAAACTTTCTATCTACTTTTTAGAGCAATTAGATACCTTCGTAAAGCTCTCCGGCGTGAAGAACTGTTTTGCACAGAGATTTTCAAAAGATCAGTCACATCGAAATCACGGTCTGCCATATATTCGATAGCGGGGAGTTTGTCACGTAAAAGTCACAAATCTGCCTCAACTTCCTCTAGAGCACTATTCTTCTTGTGTACTGTCTCGGAGAGAGGCTCCGATGCACTTAATGCTACATTCACACACATCTCAAGCTTCTTCCTGTGTTTCTATCATATGTAGAAGTTAAAATACTTGATTTTCAAGAAAAATACACGTATTTCCCACAGAAAACAGGTTGCCAAACGAGTATTCATCCAAATTTGACACAAAAAAGACTGAGAGGTAATGGAATAGGTATCTATACTTCATTTCCGATACATACTTATCACGATTTGAGAGCGGAAAACCTCTTACTGGGTGTTTTAAAAAAGTCTGTGCATTTGATCATTTTTGAAAATTGATGGGCATGATAGTAGTCTTTGTCCCCAACAAGCACGGTCTTGTACACATCTCCGCAACCACTCTTTCCAACGCACCGGAGCTGGACTCGGTCACGATCTTCGAAAATAACCCATATGCGCCCTACTCTCGTTGTCTCCATTGTCCTCGCCTTATTGAGCCCCGTCATGTCTGGCCCTGTGTCGTCGAAGCATCCGCCGGCTCCCACGTCTTTTGAGGTCGAGTTTTATCCTACATCATGTTCCCTACCTTGGCTTCCCCAGTCGAAAAAGGAACACGTCACTTTTAAGGGGGATATCAAGCAAGGCTCGAGCGAGAAACGCCCAGAGTGGATAGCACCCTCGACTGGCCCAAAAATAATGAAATGCTTGAAATTCAAAACTCCATTTCCTGAACGATGCCGGTATGTGAATCCCCTCTGATAAAGAAATGTAATTTTAATTCTTCGCGCGAAGGTATTGGCTCCACAGCACCCTGCAAGCAGGCAAGGGAGCAATCCGTGCTGGAAAAACAATCGACATACCCAAAGGTTTTACTGGGTTTACATACAGCTGTAACGCACCGCCGCCGCCGAATAAGGTCACGTCTATCGAGGTCGAGTTTTATTCTACATCGTGTTTACTTCCCCATTTAAGGGCGAAAACGACCGCTTTTACGGGGCCTGTCGAGCACTCATACCTGGAATGGCCACAGTGTGTTCCACGCGTGATTGGCACCGTGTGGAAATGCTTCAAATTCAAAACTCCGTTTCCTGAAGGCTGCCAGTATGTGGTTTCTCTCAGTAAAAATGGAATTCTAATTCATGGTGCGAAGATATCAAATCTACGATAACCCTAAAGCAGACAAACGCCCGCGAACTCCTGTTGGACAAGGACCTATCCCTGCTGGGGAAAAAATCAGCGTACCCGAAGGCTTTACTGGCTTTACATACACATGTAAGAAATGGTCAAGTGGAGAATTACACCCAGCCTGACTGGGAGCAGGGATTTCGTTCTTTTATTTTACGCTGTCAATTTCCTTAGTTCATATCCGCCGAGTACCAACGCACATTTATACTCTTTTCTGCGTATGCAGTGAATGGACAGGGCTTTAAACTACGTCGGCCCAATCATGTATTTGTAGTCAACTATAGGTTTTTCGAGATAAAGATCGTGTAAAATAGTGTATTTTGATGTGAACCCGAAATCCAAACGAGTTCACTGGACGAACTGACTATTCGTCCAGTATTTATAAGACTCTGGTTCGATGATTTTCTAACTGTTTCCCCGGTGTTTTACAAATTACAACTTTGACTGTACTATAGCAACTCCTTCACCTATACTTTACAAATTACGACTAATTACAACTGTACTATATCAACTCCTTCGGCGTCCTTCACTTGTGCTTTACATATTACAACTACAGCTTCGACTGTACTATATCAACTCCTTCGGCGTCCCACCAGCGCTCCACCGCCAGCTCGGGGTCATAATTAAACTGCTGGTCATTCTTCTTTGCATCTGCCCATTGGTTTCCTGCCACGCTGGAGCTTCTAAAAGGCTCGCGCTGTCCATTTCTGATCCATTCTTCATAGCTTGAAAGCTCGAGTGCCATCGCTTCTTTCATCGCTGTGTCGCGCCGCTCCTGTTCGGCCGTTCCATAAGGTACATGGTATATATCTCTGTTCTTTGCTGATGCAGCTTGAGTAGCGGTTACCCTTGGGTGACGAAGGCGCTCGTATGCTTTCAGTAAATGGGGTATCTGTGAACGATGGGTTATTCTCGAGAAGAGGCTCCCTAAAACCACCGCATCTTCAATCTATACAAAAGGTAAAGCGATAAACACAGGAACTGCTATCGAAAATGTAGGCACTGACCGCCATCGCAGAGCCTTGAGCTCGGTAGGGCTACAGGAACTGATTAGCATGGTACGGCCTACATGAAAAGCTAGATACGCACGAGCATCGGATGACAGGAATCTCCCATAAGAACGACACGGCCACTTGGATGTATCCAGGTGTCCAAGGGCTCGCAGATGAGTAGTTTACTCTCCAATACTTCGTTAGCGCGAGCCAACAGTTTCTGGAGACTGTCGAATGGTAAGTAAAAGGGCGTTCGTTATGTACAATTCTGAACGTTCTTACCATGGATCCCAGCCAGTGAAGCCGTCGCGCATTTCGTTTGGGTCCCCCTCTGCTGTCCATGAATATGGATGTCCGTCTCCAGGTTTTATCAGCACCATATTGTACTCTTTTCTTTCTCGCTAAATCGAAGAGGTGTGATTCGTTTTACTGATTTCCTCGAGTCAGGATGATCCACGTACGATGCAATAGCCTACGACGTGTCTCTCCGGTCCTATCCAGCATGTAATTTTCGGTTCTTCAATGAGAGCTTTTAGCTCAGCGTCGTCGCCAAATGTATCTGTTGGAAGAACGACTCTGTATGCGACGTCTCCTGTCGGTATAGATAACGGGATGTTCTTCTGGCCGATAACGTAGTTGCGCATTGTGCTGTTGATACCATCCGCTCCGATTATGAGGTCTGCAAAGATGACTTCTCCGGTGTGTAATGTTACTGATGGTCTGTCTTGATTTTCGGTATGTAGAGCTACAACTTTGCTGTTTAATCTGAGGTTCATGTAGGGCGCCGCTATGGAATATAACATCCCGTGTAGATCTGCGCGCTATACGACGAGTTAGAAGACTCGAGTGCGTTGGTATGAATCCCCCACTCACATGAAGCGTATACCATGGTGCTCCGTGATTACGGTCGAGCTTGCCTTCTAAACGCGACATTCCAATAACCTCGCCGGTGTCATCTATTCGCCATGAGCTCTTCGGACCCGGCGTCAACTGTCGATGTCAAACTCACAGCGACGGTAAGTAAACCAAGTCGGTTTGTCATTCTCCGCGCAACTCCTCAGTCTGCTCCCTAATCCCCACCTTATCAGAATTCGAGATAAATCTGTTTCGAGGTGAGATATCCGAAATCAAATATTTGAAGCCGCTTACTTGGGCATACTTGTATTCCAGCGCCTATGTCCCCGATGAACGGAGAGCTTTCGAGAATGGTGATGTGATGACCTGCTCGCCCTAGTGCATACGCCGCCGCTAAACCACCCAGACCACACCCAACCTAGCGAAGTAGTCAGCCAAAGAGCTAATTGAATAGTCATTATGAATACTAACCACAACGACGCGCAACTTCTTTATCGCTTTTCTCCCATTATCCTGTAAGAAAGTCTTAGTATGTACTACCGATCCAGCGCAAAGGTTACTCGCCTGGATGCCAGCCCTCTCGAACTGGGTAAAGTCTTCGATGATATTCGCAGCCATTCGCCCAACAGTTTGCAAGGGACAAAAAAGCAAGCAAGTGAGGTACTTATAGAGGAATCCGAAAGTAAAATGGGACAGGATACTTTATCTGGCACATATGGTATTTATCCATCTTAGTCGACTTGTTGAAACGGTGCGTAGTTCGCTAGCTCTGGGGACTAGGATCTCTCCATTCCGTTCCAAAGCATCATTGGATATAAGAATGGATCACTTCTCTTCATTGCAGGCTCCATTTCAAGCCCATTGAATGGTACAACTCCTAGGTCTTGCCATATTCGGATACTTAACATTGCAAATTTCGCCATTTCGGGCTTGCGGTGATTCGTCTTTCGGGATTATCAGACGTGTTGCGGGGGGCATCAATCAAGCCACAGGGTGCTGAAAAATACTTAGATCGGAAGTACCAACAAATTTCTGTTGGTTTCAATTTTTCAGTGGTACGTACGACCTGCTTTGCGTTATAGTGGTCCTCCATAGCTCTTCCTTATCCGGAACTACTTGACGCAAGGATTTTCGATCTGGTAAAGGTCAGTTAGCTCATGCAGACAGATCTAACATGCGAAGTGAACGCAAACTCTGAGCAGATTTCTTGAAGGACACATCAGACGCGATAGGTGCATACGGCCCGTCGGGAGCTCTGAGCTCGCTTAGTAGCTGCCCGGCGCGCGGCGTCGAGTAAAAAGTGCATGGGACGATCATGGAAGGAAAGAAAGAAGTGATTAGAAAGTGATTAGCTGTTGCCCGGCGTACTCCCGGCGCGCGGTGTCTACTAAAATGCGCATCATTGGGAAGATCATGGAAAAACCCATTTTCAGCATTCGACCTGATTTCTTTCGACTGGGAAGAATCTGAGAATATTGGAAGAATGCCATCCTACGAAGCCTACGATTTACCCGAAAATAAGTGCTCTTTACTTACATGAGAAGCATGAGATGACATTTTACCGAGGGATAGTTATGTAGCATGAACGATAAGTTAAAAGTGGTGCGGGAGATCTGCTTGGTGAGTGCTAAACCTTAAAGGCGCACCGCACGGGATCAGTCGATCACCTGAAAACCTAAAAACTAACAATACGCGCGGGAGAATACAGGAGAATACACGCCCTAGATAGCATATTGTACAAGATTGTACACCGGTCTCAGCTCTTTCCAGCAATAGACCTTCTGAGCGTGTAAGTACAACTACATTCTCATTGGAATTTTTATAGTACAAGAGATGGCCGCATGACGACAGCCATCCTAATCTACAACGCAATTTGATTGAATATTTGCTGATTATTCCCCAGTAGTTCCAGCAATGACGCTCCCGTGAACTCCCCACTCGACGCCCAATCCAAACATGATCCATCCTATCGCGATGATCCCCGCAGAAGCCGCGAGGAACACCCATCTCAGCCGATCCGTCACAATCCCCGGTTCAACTCTCTTCAGAAGTTTCTCATTCGCCAACAGCTTCTTCTCTTCATCGGTCGAATCATCATCGGACTCACTGTCCGCTCCTCCGATGACTTCCTCGATTTTCGAGTCGTCCATAGGTGCACCGCCGATGCGGGTGCCTTGAGGGTCTTGTAATCGTTTTTGTTCGAGTTTAAACCTTAGGAGCTTCGTCACCTCATCGTCCAGCGCCTTCGGTTTAACCTCCGCTAATCTCGCTGCTGGAAGCACATTCGGGAACCAATTCGCTACAATCCACAGCGCTCCTGCGATTGCTGTGCAGAGGAACGCGTAGATGAGCCATAGTGTGACTGCTGGATCCAGAGAAGCATGCGGTGTATCGTCTTGGAGCTTTCCAGCTGCGGTTGTGATGATGACGATGGAAGCTTGGACGACGGATTCTATAAGTGGCAAATTTTCGAGTTATGAATCGTGTTTCTCGGGTGATGGGGAACTGATACGTACTTTTGATAGCAAAGGCTGTTGCGAACCATTGAGGATCCGCGATGATGCTTCGGATGATCTCCACTTGGGGGGCGGGAGTGACACACTGAGAATCGTTTAAGTATCGGTGGAGTTATGAACAAGTCCGCCACTTACTTGAGCAAATGCGTAAAAGACATATGCCGCCACTGCAAGCATAAGTACAGGGTGGGGTCAACATTGCTGGGTTTGGATATACAGCAAACACTCTACTCACCAAATGCAGGGACCGAATGAGAAAACTTCAGGAGAAGCATTGATATAAGGAACATCAACGCTGATACGAGCACTGTCGTATCGTTAGCGAATAACAAACTCCAGGACCTATCCTAAAGCCAAAGACGCGCACAAAATGAAACCCTTCCTCCGTAGAGATCGATAACCAACCCAAGCACGGGAGTTAGGCATGCCGGAAGAAGCAAGTAGAAGCTTGATACCCAACCGCCGATGACAGCCCCCTTCTTGAGGCGCTGTTGAGCAAATTGACTTTTTTTTTGAGAAGGTCAGATAGTGAGATAGGAAAGGAAAGAGACGATGAACACTAACGTTGAAATCGAAACAAACGACTGCACGCCTGCATTTTCAAAGATGGAAAACAAGACGACGATCCTACGTGATATAACATACGAGATGAGTTCTCCCTCTCCGCTAAAAAAAACAGAGAAACAACTAACCAAAAAGTAACTGGAAGCTCCTTCACCGCCTTCAAGCTAAACACGCCTCTCCTCGTATGGCTCTTCATCGCCGATCCATCCGTATGGTCCGTGACTTGATAGTTGACCACAAGCCACTTATCCAAAAAGTAAACTAGGACGGCACAGATGACAGAGAACAACGCGATGATGGCTGAGATCCAAAGTGCCCATGCGTACGTTCCGAGATTGGTAGCGATGATGTTGGCGGTGGATTGTCCAGTAAATTGAGCGAGGTTTGCGATGCCCCTTGATAAGTAATACAAGCACAAGATTTAGGTACAAATCCGTGAACGCTAGAAGCAGAACGGCCGAACGAACGTACGTACCAGATTGCCCCGATAGAAAACGCGAACCCACCTCCTCGCGCGAAATACGTCGAAAAAATCCTATGCTGGGCGTTGTCCAATGATCCATCGCCGATGGCTGCGATGACTTTTCCGACGATGAGGACAGGGTAGTTGTTGAAGTTGTTTGTCGCGCTTCCGGCCATGACAATGCTTCCGCCCAGATGGAAGGATGCCATGATGACTGCGAGGAGAGGTCCGCCCCATTTGTCGATGCAGAAACCAATGCCGATGCAGAGGAAGGTGTTGACCTAGGGAATTCAAAGCCAATGACTCTGAGGAAGTTGAAGATCAACGTGAAGATATACGTACGAGGTTAGTACACGCGACTAGAGTGGCGAACTGGGAGTTGTTAATGTGTAGCTCTTTGATGATAGTAGTTTTGAGAGCTCTGCAAAGAATAAACCAAGATTCGAAAGCTTTACGGAAAGATACATACACAATCAAGCCCTGCAGGCAGTGAACAAATCAGGGTGCGTTTTTTGGTTAAACAAGTATCGACTGCAGACTTACATTCGACCAGTGATTTCCGACTACAATCCACAGCGTTAGTAACTTGAACATCCTCAGATCAGGAGAAAGACACCTACAGCTAGCCAAGCAAGTCAACGTAAGGATCGCAATTCTCCATCTTAAAGGCAGTTTAGGCTTCCTAGGCGTGTCCGGCGCATTTGCATTGTAGCTAATAGCGTCAGAGTCCTTTTCACTTTGAGTCGCGGTGGACATAGTGGCGACTAGGGGAAAAATGAAAGCCTGAAGAAAGAAACGAGATGGGGGTTCATTTTAAAGTGTTTTAATATTAAAGATTATACGTAAAAAAGGCATTCTAGGCAAGGGGGTTACCCAATAATAGAATAGAGGCAAGAAGGTTACTTCAAAAAAAGCGTCGAGACTTGCAACTCTTCGGCACCAAGTTTGTTAAAATAGTTATCAGATACGCAGAGACATCTTATCAGATGAGCTGAGACCGCGCTTACCGGTTCCCAAGCCAAACTTGAATTGGGATTCCCAGGCTCCTGTGAAAACCGACAGCGAGTGACAGTGTGCACGCTGTATAGCCAAGGTTTCCCACCTCCCACTTTGGCTAATCTTTACACACGGCATAATCTCCCATCCTCTATCTCTTCCCAGCGGTCTCCTCCCACAGCAATTCGCGCATACAAAACGTGCTCGGGATCCCACTTGTCTTTGACCGACAATAGTTGATCATAGTGCGCTCCGTAAAACGCAATTTTCCAATCCACAGCAAAAGGATCAGCCTAGTAAACACCATATTACAGTGAGAAAACCCGAGGCGAACCAAGTCAACGGACCTCATTGACATAAGCTCCTCCACCCGCGCTCAATTTCTTCAAAGGCTCGTCAAGTACGCTTATTAGCTCCTGGTCGTACCAAAGATGCTCAAGCGAATCAGTATCACGATAAAACCTAGAATATAATGCCAAAAAATGAGACTAGAACCTTCAGCTAGCCGCTAAAAAAACTCACAAGACAGGATTATACATCCTTTCCGCGTTTCTCCACTCTGGATGAACCGCATTGTTCGGATATCCGCCGGCTTTTCGGGAAGGCCGCAGTCCAATGTCCCATACGTACGCCCCGCTATCAACGATGTCTCTAGCCGCGCTCATGAAATCAGACAACCCCCTTTCCGTCTCAAACAACGACCTTGGGAGTAGTCTCCCGCCTAGCTGATATCCGTTAACGTCAAAGTTATCGTACTCCGCAACAGTTTCGACGTATTTCGAGTGTTGGGCCAAGGTGAAGTTGTAGCTGATTCCAAGCGAATCGAGAGTAGCTAGCCACGGCGACAGAATGTCCGAGATCGTCGATACAGAGACGTTCGGTGCAATCAATGGAGCCATGCGGAACTTTTCCGAATCGTAAGTCGCGTCGAGGAACGAACCGGTATCGAGGATGTTTGGGATTATTCTTTGATAGGCTGTGATAGCCTTCCAGTAGGTGTCCCGCGAGATGCCTTTCGAGGTAAAGAACAGGTCCGCCTTGGTCATCGGCATATCAGGATGGGCTTTGACTGTGACGGACCATACGATTCCGTAGGTGCCGCCTCCCTGGACAACGATGGTGTCAGTACTGGATCCATACACACTCCAATATTCGTCAACGTGGAACTTACCCCACCGCTTAGCGCCCAATACAGATCTTGGTTCTCCGTCGGAGACGCAGTAACAAACTTTCCAGTTGTAGTAATAACTTCAAACGCCAGAGTATGGTCGGCAGCCATCCCTAAGAGAGAAGATAACACCGAATGGCCTCCACCTATTGTTCAATGCAATTTTGATCAGCATGTGCTATAGTATCCATACAAAATGTTGATGAAGACCTTGGATATATCCCCCTGCAAACCCGACAGTCTGGAAAGAATGAAATAAGCTTAAAGTACTCGAACCTCTTCCAAACGAATGGAACACAAACCGGACATTCCCCCGCAACTATCACATGACCGTGTTTCGTAGCTTCCGCATTGACTTCTGCACCTTGCACGCCAGCTTGCACCTTCAGCGCAGGACCATCGTACGCGGGGGATCGGTAATTATCGAACCACTCCATCTCCTTTAGGTGATGCATCCATACGGATATCGCACCGCTCCCCGTGGAGCGCCCCATGTAACTGCTAGTACGTCAGGGCCAATCACTCCAGCAATCAAATGCGGGAAACGCAACGTACTCGTGGCCGGTATTCTTCACCACAAAACGAATGTTGTTCTTTTTCGCAAATTCTATGGTTTTCATGACGTGGGTGGGCTCAGAGACATTGACCGTGTATTGGACGTAAGATCCGATGTAGCAAGGGGAGTCTCGTGGAGTGAACGGGTCACAGCTCTTGTTTAGGAACACTGCGTCAATGATAGAAGAAGGATGTGTGATGCTTGTGGAGACGTATTGAGGTGTATTATCACAGATACAAAGCGTCAACTTACTGCATATCTGTCGCGTGCCAATTTTTCTTCACATACTCGCATTTCTCGTGGTCATAATGAGGATCGTGACAGTGTGCTCCAATGGGGACGGTATGGATTAAACGACCATCGACGGACGTGTTGAAGGCGTTCCATACGTCGTCCGGTGGCCAAGCTTCGTCTCCGGGAAAGGTTCGACATTGAGGACGTAGGTCAAGTTCGTTTTGGTCAGCGTAAGGCGAAGTAAACAGCCCCAGCCCGTGAAGCAGGAGCTGAACGGTGGATGGTAAGGAAGGTGTCGAAAACCACATAACGAAAATGAGTGGTAGTGTTCAAGAGTTGCTGAGGCATTTTTATATGAGACAAAATGTTTCAATTGCCCGGCAGGGAGGGGATTTGAATTTCCCGAAAGGTTTGGACTGTGGGGATTAAAAGTGCACTGCAACATTAGTTCCAGTGAATGTAGTAGTCACCAGATCCTCGCAGACCATTCACCGGATATCCAAGACTTGTATAGTGTACCTTAGGCGTCATTTATTGAAGTCCGTTTTCCCATCTAAACCTAAATTCCCAAAGTATATATTACTCCCTCGTACCGGCTCAGCTCCGAAGCGCTGAACGTACTACACGGGTTAGCGCTTTCTGCACCAGGAGGTAGGCTAGTAGATATCCATGATACTAGTTTCCATGATCCTCCGATCACGTCGTTGACTAGAAAGCCACTTGCAATCTGGTTGGTTGGTTGTTTGGTGGTAAAAGTGGATTCCGCACGGCGCACACGGAATACGGAATCGGGGTCAAGACCAGCAGATATTCAAGCCGACCACTCAGACTCAGATTCAAAGCTCTTTAATAGCCCATCAGGTCGACAAAAGCAGAGGAAACGCGGAATACTGACCATACTTTGAGGCATCATTCTTGGAACGGTTCTCGAGCAAACGAAGCCATATTAAAGGATACAACTGTCCACATTCATACCCTCGACGATCTTAAATCCACCATTTTGCTACTGCTTTCGAATGGTGAGTGCTTGAGTTGAGAGTAACCCTAACCCTAATCACGTGAAGAAGTCAAAGCTAGGTTTACCGTCCGAAAGAAGAGAGAAAGGCTTCGCGTGTCGCCGTTTTCTCTTTGCTAGGGCAGGATAATAGTCGAAAACCCATAAGTATATTAGCGTGATATCAAAGTTCTCTACAGCTTCTGATAGTCGCTTGCTCGGGAGAAAAAGGAGCAGCGCGAAGGAGAGCTGAAATTTGAATGGAGGATGAGAAAGGCAGTGCTTCAATACCTAGTACCTGGGTCGAGAACCACGTCAGAAAGGAGTGCGCTTTTGTACATTGAAGAAACCTGTGTCTTTTAAATGTTGGTCAAGGGACTCGTTTAAATTAAATGCAGGTCCGCCATTAGCACACGCTGCGGCAAATAAGTACATCCACATACCGCTTCATGGGACCACTGTGTATTGAAGTCTCAGGAGAATTCTCCAAAAGTTGGATCCACCATCCCGGTTTCAAGATCCGATACAGTTCACTCAGCGCCATTGCTCATCTGTAAGTGCACCGAAGAGTATACCAGTTTGGATCTACTGCTCCACTAGTACTGGTGTTACATACGAGTTACATATTAGAAATAATTTGTACAGAGTGCGACTAGTCAAGTCTCTGGCTTCTGCGCATAAGCTACCGTCCAATGCCACAAGTACTGTGAGGGCGTATTCCACTCCTGGTCTACTCCTTTACGCAGAGCATCTATTTCATCCTCTGACTCAAACATCCCAGTGGCAAGGAAAGCTGGTTTCAGTACTGGTATGTTGTCCACAAAAATCTTTTTATGGCCTTTGAATTCCAAATCCAAATCCTGTGAATCCAACCTCGGAAGAGCAGTAGTCCGCTTTTGTATATTAACAAAACCCGCGCTTTTGAGACGTTGGTCGAGGGTCTCGTTTAAATCCGATACAAGTCCTTTATTGACATACACAGCGGCGTATACGTCTGCATAACGCTTCATTGGACCACCGCTCATTGCAGTCTCAGGACCGGTCTCCAGAAGTTGGACCCACCCTCCCGGTTTCGAAACACGATACAATTCCCCCAACGCTGCTCCCCATTGTTCAGACGTAAGTGCACCGCAGAGCAGTCGTTGATTTACCAGTTTAAATCTATTGCTCCACGACTCTGGGAGATTTGTAACAGTGTGTACGGCGAAGGTGACATTTTGTGGATGTTGAGTGGGGAAGAGGCGCTGACTGATATCAATGCCAGTGAGAGAAACGCCTGGGTGAACCTTGCGGGCAACATCGAGGAGCCAAATACCTGCTACTAAGTCAGTTCCATTCCGAGTCGGAATTTTCAATTCGAT
The DNA here is from genome assembly GCA_015501585.1 of Rhodocollybia butyracea. Classification (NCBI taxonomy): domain Eukaryota; kingdom Fungi; phylum Basidiomycota; class Agaricomycetes; order Agaricales; family Omphalotaceae; genus Rhodocollybia; species Rhodocollybia butyracea. The sequence goes on from JADNRY010000333.1 coordinate 30,299, forward strand.
GAACACGGACCAGTTCCAGTTGCACTCTCGAGTATCTCGTCTCCAGGGTCAAGCGAAATTTTTGGGACGATATGCTGTCCCCCACATAGAACTTGCGTGAAGTATCGATTCTGTGAATCGAGTCTATCAGGCAAAAGAAAGCATATCAGTTTCATATTTCCAAAGATAAGCAAAATACACACCTCTCTTGCTCATCTTCGGTATAAGACACGATGTAGTGGGATACAAAAGGTCGTTCCTCAATATGGGGCGAGCTTACAGCCATTTCTGTGGACTTCGGTCACTCGCGTGCTAGGTTTTAAAAGAGTGCAGATTGAATGCAGAACTGATGATCATTGGAATTAGTTGAGAAGTAGCATGCAAAGCGAAACTTACATCTAAAATTGTATAAGGTTCAAGGAACACCTGGCAAGTTCAAATAGGACATAATAGGATGATCCTCGATGTACGCGGCGAACTTCCCGTCATTTCTATAAATTTAGAACGGGATTTGCTTTATGTCGAAAGGACTCCGGATAGAGGTAGAATTGATGATGATATGGAAGGTCTAGCCAGATGGTTGATCAATGATGAACACTTCAAGTGTTATAGCGAGTTGGCGCGTATGCTCTATGCTTGAGAGTTGCCATGAAACCTTCCCATCTTCAAAGAAACCTTTATCCCCTCAGTCGTGCACCCATCTTCAAGAACATCTTTATTCCTTGCAACTCAATCATGTGAATATGAAGCCATAAAGAGCATCTATACTTATTTGAGTTGGATACGCTGCTTTGACCGTGTTGTTGTTTGAGAGTAGTCCAGGTGTTATCCAAATGGAATAATTTCACAACTTGTGTCCAGTCAGATATCTGGCTTCTGTGCATAAGCTACAGTGTAATGCCACCTAAATTGCGAGGGTGCATTCCACTCCTCATCAATTCCTTTGTGCAGAGCATCTATTTCATCCTCCGACTCAAACATCCCAGTGGCAAGGAAAGCTGGTTTTAGTGTTGGTATGGAGGCCATAATAAGCCTCTTTTGACCTTTGAATTCGAAATCCACATCCTGTGAATCCAACCTTGGAAGAGCAGTAGTCCGCTTCTGTATGTTGACGAAACCTGCGTGTTCGAGACGTTGGCCAAGAGTCTCGGTTAAATTCAATACAAGTCCGCTATTGACAAACGCTGTGGCAAACGCATCCGCGTACCGCTTCATCGAACCACTGCTTATTGAAGTCTCAGGACCAGACTCCAAAAGTTGGATCCACCCTCCCGGTTTCAAGATGCGATACAATTCGCTCAACGCCATCCCCCATTGCTCATGCGTCAGTGCACCGAAGATTAGTCGTTGATTTACCAGGCTGAATTTGCTGCTCCATGACTCTGGGAGATTTGTGACAGTGTGTACAGCGAAGGTAACATTTTGTGGAATTGGGTGGGGAAGTGACGTTGACTGATATCGATACCAGTAAGAGAAACTGTGGGGTGGCAGGTATTTGGCTACTCGACGTTTCCCGCAAGGTTCACTACGTTAGTTCGATCTGTATTTTTCAATTTGATGAGCACGGACCGGTTCCAGCTGCACTGTCGAGTATCTCGTCTCCGGGATCGAGTGAAAATTTTGGGACGTAGATGAGTTGTCCATCACATAGAACTTGCGTCAGATGTTGATTCTGCCAATCGAGTCTATCAGGCAAAGGAACGATATCAATTTGCAGCGACTCGGAGAGGATAAGCAAATACATACCTCTCTCGCTCCTCTTCGGTATGAGACTTGAGGATGTAGTGGGACACAAAAGGACGCTCCTCAGTGTGTGGGGAGTTTACAGCCATTTCTACAGACTTTGGCCAAGTGCTTGGTCTTAAAAGAGCATAGATTGAATGCAGAGCTGATCATTGGCATTTAGCATGGAAGGTGGAACTTCCTGTCAGATCGTGTTTGATGGGAGCAAGTTGTGTAACTTGCACGCGGCGGGTTCATGGGACACAAGGGGATGCTCCTCGGCTCCATATGTGGCGAACTCCCAGCCATTTCGGTAAATCTAAAAGACTTGCTTCATGGTAGAAGGACTCTGGATAAAGGCAGAATTGATGATAAGGTGGAAGGCCTTGCCGGAGGGTTGACGAGCACTTGTAGTACATATAACTTGCATATAACTGTCACTGTGAGGATTAGCCTGGGATTAGCACATGTGCTTCTCACTAGAGTTGACGTGAAAACCTTCATCTTCAAAGACATCTTTATTCCCTACGACTCAATGCGATACTGGTTCCGATATGAAAGCGTAAAAGAGCGTCAATACCTATTATTATTTGGGTGGGATTACGCTGCTTTGGTTGTGTTATGATTGGATGAGTACATAGATGATATTCAAAATGACAAATTGTGTCCAGTCGAATATCTGGCTTATGTGCGTAAGCTACAGTATAATGCCACAAGCATTACAAGAGTGTATTCCAGTCCTGGTCGACTCCCTTGCGCGGACGGTGCGTGACGATGAGTGATAGCAAGGTCGCTGCATTGATGATGTTGAGGAACTTTTCATTATTATCGATTGCAACAGTTGACCAGAATCCACCCAATAATCGCTGGTCGCTGGTTGGAGCTGGACTTTGGCAACAGGATCTAAAGAAAGATTCAACCGTTTTTTCAGCTAAGAGCGACCGTGGCATGCGGAACCCGAAGGTAACAATTAGTTATACTGGAAAGGAAACGCGGGAGCTATATGTACATACGTCGCCAGATCGAGGTAAGGCTGAGTGGCGGCGAGAACGATGGCTCGCCATCTGCTCCGACTTCAGTTTCCTGGTTCTGTTCCGAATCAGCCAGGAGAGCATACTCCTCGAAAGCCTTCGTCATAGAGTGACTAGCAGTCCCGAGGTAGATATCACCGAATCATCACTACTATAGCAGCCACTACATGCGAGGTTAGTTCAAGTCGGAAATAGGAAGCAGCACTTACCAAAACTCTAAAAACGGTCAACATCTGGTCCTTGGTCCTCATCGACATCCTTATCCAAACCATTCAGTCATTGAGCAAGCGGTTCGAGTTATTTGTCTCGGCAACTATAGTAGCTGCCCGGTGAATGCGCTAGCGAGAAAACTTTCAGCCAATAACATCGAATACACAAGGGGCACAAACAGCTTCAGTCATCCACCTATCATGTTACTTGAAGCTGTGCTGCCAGTCTCGATTTCGACTACAAGTTGTCAGAGTCTCGGTAGGTTGCCCAAGAATCGTTCACTAGAAAACTACTTGCAATCTGGTTGGTTAGTAGTTGGTTGGTGGTAAGTGGATTCCGCACGGCGCACACGGAATATAGAATTGGGTTCAGGACTGTTCAGGACCAACGGATATTCATATTCAAGGTGACCGGGACCACAAAACTCTTCAATGGCCAATCAGCTCGACAAAAGCGGAAGAAAGGTGAAACACTGACCATACTCGAACGGAACCTTTTGAGGCGTTTTTCACGAGCTAAGAAAACGAAAGCCAAGATAAAGAACATAACTGTCCGCATTCACACCCTCGATGATCTTGAATCCACCATTTTGCTCTTCCGAAGCTTACTGCTTTCGAATCGGTGAAGTGAGTGCTTGAGTTGCGAAATTTGAATAACCCAACCCTAATCAATTATCACGTGAAGAAGTCAAAGCCAGGTTTACCGTCCGAAAGAAGAGAGAATTTGAGAAAGGCTGAATCGCGTGTCGCCGTTTTCCTTTGACCGAGCGCGGCAATATATAAGTAAAAGGCCCTTGAGCTGCCTTGAGCTGCCTTAAGCTCAATTCTAATTGCGGCCGCGAATGCGCATTCATGATTCAATTAAATGGGAGGCCAATGGGAGGCCGACGATACTGTTCTGCATCAACCCTATCCAAAGTGAAACACCCTACTTAACAATTGCCCTAAATACAATGCAGTGCAAAGCTGTGCAAAGGTTCTTATAAAAGCAGCTCATAGATGAAAATGTCACGTTAGTTCTGCCAGTCCAGTTCCCCACTTAATACAGCTTGCTGGTCAATCTGTACGATTCTAGAAAATGCATTCTGCTCTACTTCTATTTACGCTCATGGCGGGCTCCATACTGGCTGTGTGCCCTCTTCCCATGGATGGGTCACCATCAGCATCATTGTTGGCGCCTGTAAGTTTTCCTTGCTACTTGTAATCTGAGTCATACTGCTTCATACTGTCGCTGATACTTACCTGCATATTGTCAGACAAACACCGAAATCATCGTGACCCTCATTGACGGCAAATCAGGTTTACAATTGGAACGCGTAAGTGCTTGCTCGTATCAGCCAATTTTCCTCTTTTCCTACGAAATCTGATACCCGCATACTGTCATACAGGTCTCAAAAAACCCCATAATCATTGACAAGGAAACACGCCACGTCATAGTCCAAAAGCAAAAAGGCTTCACCAAACTCCTTGCAAAAGCCTTGGGCTTTCAAATGCCATTGGAAATCAAATTCAAATACAAAGGTCTATATGCACCACGGGACCCGCAGGGTCGATGTTGGATTTATTTCATTGTCACCGGATTGGAAGGCGGTCCATATTTTGGGTGGAAAGCAAATGGTTTCAATTGTGAGTACTGTATTTCGGCTGCTCTGGTTTTCTTTGCGTTCCTCATGTATTTTTTTTGCTAGACAACTCTGATGGGTACAAGAAAAACGCGCATGACCAGGCTTATATTGGCATCAGCTCAGGCAAGCCAGCCCATGGCCACTTTGAACTCGTTAAGAGCTACCCTCTTGGACCTGATCAACTCCGGGCAGACTTTCACTGGGCCAACGACTTGAAACTATTGGGAATGAAAAAAGAATGGAATGTCCTTTTGGCTGAGTTTAAGAACTACTTTATGGGATCCACCACCGTGACCTTCATTAATGATCAAGGTATATTCAAAACAACCGGCAAGAATCAACTTGACAATAACACCCCTGACATGTTCACCAAAGCAATCAATGACGCCCTACATCTGCAGTTCCCTCTAACCCTCGAAGGTCACTTCAACCCTGTGTCTTACATATCGAGCCCGGGCGAGCGATGGGATTATTTTGAGCTCATCGGACCCGACCCGCCTATTGGATGGAACATGCACATTGGAGGGACCCACACATCGTCGGAAGGGACCCGCTCTGTACAACTCTGTCTCCATGTTTTGGGTTCTACACAGAACTAGCGAGCAACTCGCAAAACACTGAACATGCAACTGAAACATGTGAGTATTCGCTCCTGTATCTAATTTTTTTCAAGTTCCTTATATGATATAGGCCTGGCCATTGTAAAGTTCCTACCCGAAGACCCAGGTGTTGGGAAGGCCCGGTTTTGGATTCTGGGAACCAAGCTGGGTACAGTGCCAGGTGTATACATGCCAGGTGAAAAGGCATACATAATGGAGCACTTTAACAATCAATTTATGAGAGACCATGTATGGCACCAACCTGAGCTGGACATGTCGGTAGAATAAGCATTGTTTATAAATTATCTAATTGTCTGTGTTCATTTTGCGTACTACATAGGTTAGCGCTTCTCTGCACCAGGAGGTTGGAGCACTAGATATCCATGATACTAGTGTCCATCAATCCTCCGATCACGTTGTTTACTAGCAATCTGGTTGATTAGTTGGTTGGTGGTAAAAGTGGATTCCGCACGGCACACGGAATATAGAATTGGGTTCAGGACCAACAGATATTCATACTCAAGCTCACCAGGACCACTTGTATTTAAAAGTCTTCAATGGCCAATCAGCTCGACAAAAGCAGAAGAAAGATAGAACACTGACCATACTTGAATGGAACCTTTTGAGGCGCCATTTCTGATTCACGAGCTAAGAAAACAAAAGCCAAGATAACTGTCCGCATTCACACCCTCGATGATCTTAAATCCACCATTTTGCTCTTCCAAAGCTCACTGCTCTTGAACGGTGAAGTGAGTGCTTGAGTTGTGGAAATTTGAATAACCTAACCCTAATCATGTGAAGAAGTCAAAGCTAGACCGTCTGAATCAAGAGTAGCTAGCCACGGCAACAGAATGTCTGAGATTGTCGATATAGAGACGTTCGGTGCAATCAATGAAGCCACGTGAACTTTTCCGAATCGTAAGTTGTGTCGAGGAACGAACCAGTATGGAGGATGTTTGGGATTACTCTTTGATAGGCAGTGATAGCCTCCCAGTAGGTCCCACGAGACGCCTTCTGAGGTAAAGAACAGATCCGCCTTGGTCATTGGCATATCTGGATGGGCTTTGACTGTGACAGACCATACAATTCCGTAGGTGCCCATTCCATCTCCTTTAGGTGATGCATCCACACAGATATTGCACCCCTCCCAGTGGAGCACCCCATGTAAGCTGCAAGTATGTCAGGGCCAATCACTCCAGTAATCAAATGCGGGAAACGCAACATACTGGTGGCCAGTATTCTTCACCACAAAACACATATTATGCTTTTTCGCAAACTCTATGGTTTTCACGATGTGGATGGGCTCAGAGACATTGACTGTGTATTGTATGATCCGATGTAGCAAGGGGAGTCTTGTGGGGTGAACGGGTCACAGCTTTTGTTTAGGAACATGGCGTCGATGATGGAAAAAGGGTGTGTGATGCTTGTGGAGATGTATTGAGGTTGTGTTTATCACAGATAAAAAGCATCAACTTACTGCATATCTGTCTCGTGCCAGTTTTTCTTCACATACTCGCATTTCTCGTGTCATAATGAGGATCATGACAGTGTGTTCCAATGGGGACGGTATGGATTAAACAACCGTCGATGGACAAGTTGAAGGCACTCCATACGTTGTCTGTTGGCCAAGCTTTGTCTCCTGGAACACTGAGGATGTAGGTCAAGTTTGTTTTGGTCAGCATGAGGCGTGTTAGAGATTGACTCGGTAGAGTCTTGACGACTTATACAAATTATGGACTTATGGACTAATATAGCTAAATTACTTTCCCATTACTTAGCATCCTGGGCCGAAGTGAACCCTTATCGTTGTTCCCTTCGCTCCAGGTATGTACAAAAGGACTTGTACTATTAAATACTAATAATTAATCGTTGTTCCCTTCGCTCCAGTCTCGCTCAACGTTTAATAGGTTATGGGCCCCGGTTGCTAAACACTGCCAACTCTACAAATCTCTTAAAGTTCTTTACCCCTATTCTTGCACACTATGTCTACCTTGAACAACTCGAATAATTCGAGAAGCAACCGCAAGCCTGATTGGAAACGATTCACTCTTACTTCCATCAAGGAGAATGCAGATCGCTCCAACAATTTCCTTGAATTCAAGCACAAAGCCTCCATCAAACTCAAAGCTTGGAAACTCTGGAAATACATTGGAGGCGATGAGTACAAACCTCCCGTAATTCCCGAACTGGTTCCCAGTCAGAGAATTCAGGGACGAGATAATTCTGGCAACATTGTTGATGTGACACTGCAAGGAAATAACGCTGAAGTTGCCATTGCTGAACGTCTTCATGCCGAATGGTTAGAAAACGATAGACTACTTCTCTCGCTCATCAACGAGGCAGTCCCATATCAGAAAAGCTATGTACTCCAGAAGTGTCACACCTCTCATGATGCCTGGAATGCTCTCTGTCGGGAATACGAACCCAACAACAGTTTAATTGCGATGAACTTCAATCAACAAATCAGTACCTTCTCGTGCCAACCTGGTGCTGATCCCGCTGAATGGCTACAGGTTATGCTTGAACTTTATGGGAAGCTCTGTGCCGCCGACTCCACACTCATGTCTGACTCCGAATTTGCGAAAATTCTCATTACTCATATGTCGAAGGATGAAAAATGGAGATACACTCGAGACTACTTACGAACTCAACTCCAACTTGCTCAGCAAACCGGCGTGCCCTTGACTTCCTCCACTGTTGTTTCTGTACTCAGGTCAGAGCACATCGACAGAGGTCTTGCTCCCGAAATAAAGGCTATGCACACTTTAATTCAGTCTGCGAGCATTTCCTCTGGAGACAACTTGGCTGTTCTGAGTATTCAGCTTGCACAAACCAATGTTGCTGGCCCTTCACGTCCCAACAGATCAGCACAACGCACTAATTGTCGCACAACTCCATACAACGCTGGTCAACGCTCCACTAGACAGATCTGCGAGAATCCTTACTGTGAGGTTCCTGCCGGTCACTCCAAAGAAGATTGCTTTTCATATGGAGGGGGTAAAATAGGAAAATACCCTTCCTATTATGCCGGTAAACGAGATGTTCATCTTGCCCCTGAACATCGAATCACTATTTGTCACAAACGCGCCGCTGAAAGCCTTAGAGCTGCGAATGCTTCCGCTTCAAATCCTTCTGTCAATGTCGCTGCTGCCGCCGCCACCACCGACGACGATGACTGCGTGGATGAATTGGAAGCCGACCACAGCGAAAATGAACCGTCAGAAATTTTCGAAACTGTGCAAGATGGATTTGTGTTCATGGCCAACGTTCGACACAACGACGACGATGACGTGATGGATAATGAGAAGGTGGAAGTTCACCCACGGGCCTTCAATTTTCATGTTCCCCAGACTGACACTATTAACCATGACACGGGAGCGACTCGCCATATCTTTGTGAATAAAGACTGGTTTCATGACTATACGGAACTGCCCTCACCTCTTAAAGTTCACGGTTTTGGCTCAGATCTATCTGCAACTGCTATTGGAAAGGGTACTATCATTCTCAAGGCCACTCACAACAATAACACACGTCAATTTTCCTTGTCAAATGTTCTCCATATTCCTACTGCCAGATCAAATCTCATCTCTGGATCTAGACTGGATAAAAAAGGCGTCAGTACCTTATCAGGCAAAGGCAAGATCACCTATCTCAACTCGTCTGGAACTCCATTTGCCTCCGGTCAGATTGTCGATGACCTCTACCAAATGTCAGTAGTTCCGGTTATACAACCCGACAACTCGACAACTCAAAATCTGATTGCCGCAATGATCCCATCAATCACTACAATGTTTGGTGCTGTCCCCGAGAGTTCTACACTGGGTTTTACCACCGTCTAGTCGGCCACATAGACGTTAAAGGGCTGAAAATTTCGACAACCGGCCTCCCAATTGACAGTGTCCACGTTGACAATTGTCGAATCTGTGCACTCGCCAATATAAAACGAAAGAAATTCCCGAAAAAAGCCAAAAACCGCGCCATTCGCCCTCTTTTCCGTATTCACTGTGATATCTGTGGCCCTTTTCCACTGGGCTACGGAAATTTTCTCTATTTCATTACATTTATCGACGATTGTTCCCGATACATTGTCCTCTACTTTCTCAAACAGAAATCCGATGCTCTCCAATGCTTCCACGAGTTCAGAACAGCTGCCGAAAAGTATTTCGGAGTCCCTATCCTGTTCCTTCGAGTCGACAACGCCAGTGAGCTTGTAGAAGGCCAATTCAAGGACTACTGCAAAGCGAATGGCATCTCATACGAAAAAACTGTTCCTGATGCATCCCAGCAAAATGGTGTTGCTGAACGTGCAAATCAAATCATTGAACGCATGTGTCGAGCTATGCTCTTGGATTCTGGTCTTTCTTTTTGGTTTTGGCCTCTCGCTACTCAAGCGGGAGTACATATCAAAAACAGAGTACCTCATTCCTCACTGCAACCAACGACAACACCCTTTTTTGATTGGTTCAAGAAAAAGCCAGATCTCTCCCACCTTTGTCCATTTGGTACCCTGACTACCTCTCGAATATCAACATCAGATAGCCTGATGAAACTGCAGCCTCGAGGTGAGGAAGGTCGGTTTGTGGGATATTCGAGGGACTTGAAAGGATATCTCATCTATTTTCCTCGTTCCAAAACCATCCGCTCTCGACGTGATGTTGTCTTCCATGGTTTTCCTATCCCACCGCAGTCCCCTTCGACCTTCACGACGCTGTGGGAAGACCTACCATTGGTTCTTGAACCTCAGTACCGAGATTCTGACCAACGCATCATCTTGGAGCACCCATCCTCTGACACAAACACACCATCTCCTCTCCCGTATGTAATTATTTGGCTTCCATGCTGTTTTGGTTCCTTACCAATTGACCTTTTCACAGGTCTTCCCTCTGTGGAGAACAACGCTCTTCTAATGAGCAATCTGTTCACATTGAGAAGTACGTTGTGCTTCTCAATTGGCTTCTATGCCCTGTTCTGACCTTTCCGCAGGTCCTCCCTCCGTGGAGAATTTAGCTCTTCTAATGAGCATTCTGTTGATGTCGAGGACTCCTCCGAACATCTCAATCCTTCCCTCCAGGATGTGGAAATGCTCGACGGCACAACTACCTCTGTCCCACTTGCTCAACGCCGACCAAAACGAGTTCCTCGCCTACCTGCCCGTTACACATCGGAAACGCTATGGACAATGATATTCTACTCAACTTCCTACGCTCCGAGCAGGCAGAGATCGAAATTGAATGCTCTCAATGCCAATTCCCGAGCCTCGCTCAATCCTTCATCAGAGCCAAAGTCGATTATGTGAACTCTGCCCTCACAGAACCCATTGATGACCAAAACGCAAAAGATCCGGCAACTCTACAGGAGGCAAAATCTTCAATGTACTGGACTTACTGGTTAGCGGCGATATATGAAGAACTGGAATCGCTAAAGGCAAAAGGAGTATATGAAGATATCGAGAAGCTTCCACCTGGCCGAAAAGCTGTTGGGTCAAAATGGGTTCTTCGGATTAAACGAGATCGGGATGGTCTAATATCTCGATTCAAAGCCCGTCTTGTAGCAAAAGGCTTCACACAGATACCAGGCCAGGACTTTAACTACACCTTCGCTCCTGTGGCTCGTTGGGAATCCATTCGAACAGTGCTCAGTATTATTGCTGAGAATGATATGGAACTGCGACAAATCGACGTCAAGACTGCCTTCCTGAATGGACCACTGGACGAAGAAATCTACATGCACAAACCTTTGATTGTTGGTACAGGATATTGGAGACTCCGCAGAGGTTTGTATGGTTTACGACAGGCTGGTCGTCAGTGGTACCTGGAACTCAACGAGAAGTTAGAATCCATTGGCTTCAAACAGACCGAATCTGACTGGAGTGTCTACATTCGTCGACAAGGCAACATACTCACTATCTTAACAGCTTCTGTGGATGACATGCTCATTGGTTCCACAGGAAAGACTGAATCCGATCTCGTTGTCTCACAGCTGCGGGCCCTCTATGAAATCACCGACAATGGCAACCATCGTTGCACTTAGGATGCAACATCGAACGTGATCGTGAACATCGCACCATTAAGCTCGATCAACGAGCTTATACCCTCTCCATCCTTCGCAAGTTCGGATATGAAAACTGCAACGCCGTTGCCACCCTGATGGTACCAGGAACACGCCTATTTCCTATCTCTCCCGACACATCTGATGAGGAAAGAAAAAAGGCATCTGAATTTCCTTACACCGCGGTTGTAGGGAAATGTATGTATCTTGCAACCTGCTCTCGCCCCGACCTTTCGTATACCATTCATGAGCTTGCTCGCTTCATGAGCAACTATGGTCCTTCACATGTTGCGGCCGCAAAACATCTCTTATGCTACATTAAAGGTTCTCTCTCCCCAGCTCAATGTTATGGTATCTGGTTAGGTGCACTGAATCCTGGATACCCAACTGTAACTGCTCTCTCGGACTCAGATTGGGCAATGGGCGATGGTAGGAAGTCTGTTTCCGGCTTTCTAATTATGTTAGGAAATTACCCTGTGTCCTGGAGTTCCAAGCAACAAGCGGTTGTTGCTCTTTCATCTTGCGAGGCAGAATACCTTGCAGTTACTCACTGTGTTCGTGAGGTTCTTTGGTTTCGCAACTTTCTTGCAGAACTGGGATTTCCACAAACCCTTCCTACTTCTGTCTTCTGCGACAACCAAGGGACCGTCTCGTGCACACACGATCCTCATGCTCATTCGAAAATGAAGCACATCTCTATTCGAGAGCATTTCATTCGTGATTGTGTTTCAAAACTACTCATTAACGTGATCCACGTTTCCAACCAGGACAATCAGGCCAATCTTCTCACCAAACCACTTCACAGGACACTCCACAGGAGATGGATTAGCAGGCTCAGACTCGACGCGAGTCAAGGGGGGGTGTTAGAGATTGACTCGGTAGAGTCTTGACGACTTATACAAATTATGGACTTATGGACTAATATAGCTAAATTGCTTTCCCATTACTTAGCATCCTGGGCCGAAGTGAACCCTTATCGTTGTTCCCTTCACTCCAGGTATGTACAAAAGGACTTGTACTATTAAATACTAATAATTAATTGTTGTTCCCTTCGCTCCAGTCTCGCTCAACGTTTAATAAGGCGAGGTAAACAGCCCCAGCCCGTGAAGGAGGAGCTGAACAGTAGATGGTAAGGAAGGTGTCAAAAACCACACCAAGAAAACGAGTGGTAGCCTTCAAGAGTTGCGGAGGCATTTTTATATGAGACAAATGTTTCAAGGGAGGGCAATTTGAATTTCCTGAAAGGTTTGGACTGTGGGGACTGAAAGTGCACTGCAACATTAGTTCTAGTGAATGTAGTAGTCACCAGAATCTCGCAGACCATTCACCGGATATCCAGACAAACTTGGATAGTGTACCTTAGGCGTCATTTTTTTGAAGTCCCTTTTCCCATCTAAACCTAAATTCCCACTCCCTCATCCCGGCTCAGCTCCAAAGCGCTGAACATACTACATAGGTTAGTGTTTCTCTGGACCAGGAGGTAGGCGGAGCACTAGATATCCATAATACTAGTGTCCGTGATCCTCCGATCACATCGTTCAATAGAAAACCACTTGCAATCTGGTTGGTTAGTTGGTTGGTGGTAAGAGTCGATTCCGCATGGCGCACACGGAGTATGGATTCGTGTAGACCAACAGATATTCAAGCTGACTCAGATTCAAAATTCTGCAACGGCCAATCAACTCGACAAAAGCGGAAGAAAGCAGAAGAAAGCTCCCGAGGCACCACTTGTGGGAATGATTCACAGACGATTCACGATCTAAGAAAGCCAAGTTATATAAAAGCAACCATTCGCAGGCATACCCTCGACAATCTTGAATCAACCATTTTGCTCTCCCAAAGCTGAACCCCAGTGAAAAGCCACACCGGCCTCAGCTGACATGTGCCGGCATGTGCTGGCAATATCTGGGATGAGCTGGGATTATCCGACTTGCGGATAATCCCAGAATTTGGCCGTTTCCTATGTTGTGGTCCGGGCAGGTCTGGGCATATCTGACCAAAAGCAACACCATAAATGAAAATTCAGTTTCCTATTCAATTAAGTTTCTCTGGGATCCTCTGGGATCATCTGGGCTTAGCTGCATATGTGCCTATTACTGAAATTGTGATTGGATGCCTATCTGGGATGGTCTGGGATGGTCTGAGTTAAATGTATTGGATTATCACTACTTAATACAACATAAATACGATATACAAACTACATACAAACTACATCGTACATATACTGCGACATTGAACTGATGACCGAGAAACATGCGGCGTGAGATATTGAGAAGTGGGAGCCAACCACAATAGCTGAAAAGATTTTTCAGTTAATTAGCTCAAAAGAAAAGGTTGAGATAGCTCACCTTTGATGTACAGGAATTAATGAAAAGAGTCAAGTGCGGCATACTGGCATACCGGCATGCTACGAGATCAACAGAGCTAATAAAAAACATAGCTCAATAAATTGTTCAAGAAAAGGTGAAGGTATCTCACCTTGGGAAAGGCCCAGCTCAACAAGTTCATTCTCAAGTCTCTAATCTGAGGTGGGCTGAGGAGTAATTGAAGCTTTGAAGAACAAATGTCGAGAATAGATAAAGCGTTGAGATGACAGCAAACAGGAAGAGAACAAAAGAACGACGAAAGAAAAATTTCGAAATGTCGAAACTTGTAATCACATGTTAAGCCGCACGGCAGCATACATATAGTTCCTTCAATTTTCATGAAGTCAAAAAGTTGGAAGTACGAGCGCCAAACACACAGCAGATTAACTAAGTCGCATTGAGCAGCATTGAGTTCGAACTTGGAGACTGTTTTGAGTGAATTTCACCCCAATAGATTTCGGAATGCCATGAAATAAATTGAAATAAATGGTGCCCTTCATTTGACCAGCTGTACCTGGACAGACTCGGACCAAGTCAGATATGTGCCAAATTTCCAGATTAACCCAGATCAACTCGGCGGGGCTTTTCACTGGGGCTGAACAGTCACAGTGAAAGCTTGAGTTATGATAGCCTAGCTAGCTGTCTTTTGTGAAGAGAATACTCGTTCACATATAAAGAGTTATGAATAACCCTAACCCTAATCACGTGAAGAAGTCAAAGCTAAGTTTACCGTCCGAAAGAAGAGAGAAAGGCTTCGTGTGTCGCTGTTTTCTGATAGTTGCTTGCTCAGGAGGATCTCTGGTTGTTTTAACCTTCACGAAGCAGCACGAAGGATGAGGTGAATGGAAGATGAGAAAGGCATGCCTAGTAGAACCAGAAGTCCGCTTTTGTACACCGACAAAACCTGCGTGTTTTTAGGTCAAGTATCTCGTCACAAAAGATGTTCCAGGACGTTCCTCAATATAGGGCGAGTTTACAGGCACTACTGTGGACTTCGACCGAGTGCTAGGTCTTAAAGAGCTTAGATCTAACGCAGAACTTCCTGTACGCGGCAGGTTATGTGCTTTGTGTTAAAAAGACGCTGGATAGACAGAAGGCCTTGTCAGTAGGTTTGTGAGCACCTGTACTATAACCTGTGAGGGTTAGGGGATGTGCTCCACTGGCACGTTAAAGTTGGCGTGCAAACTTTCTCATTTTTCATTTGAAGACATCTGAACTCAATTGTGCGATAGTTCCAATATGAAACCGCGAAGAGCATCGACACTTATTTGAGGTGGGATACTCTGTTTGCCCATTTTACTGGACGATTACAGGTGTTACATACTGGTTACATATCAGAAATAAATTGTACAAAGTGCGACTAGTCAAATCTGTGGCTTCTGTGCGTAAGCTACAGTCCAATGCCACGAGTACTGCGAGGGCGTATGCCACTCCTGGTCGATTCCTTTACCCAGAGCCTCTATTTCATCCTCCGACTCAAACATCCCAGTGGCAAGGAAAGCGGGTTTCAGTACTGGTATAACAGCCATCCAAAGCCTCTTTTGGCCTTGGAATTCCAAATCCAAATCCTGTGAATCCAACCTCGGAAGAGCAGTAGTCCGCTTTTGTATATTGACAAAACCTGCATTTTCTAGACGTTGGTCGAGGGTCTCGTTTAGATCCGACACAAGTCCTTTATTGACATACACAGCGGCGTATGCATCTATAAAACGCTTTATCGGACCACCGCATACTGTAGTCTCAGGCCCGGTCTCCAAAAGTTGGATCCACCCTCCTGGTTTCAGAACGCGATACAATTCCCCCAGTGCTACTCCCCATTGTTCAGACGTAAGTGCGCCACAGAGTAGTCGTTGATTTACCAGCTTGAACTTATTACTCCAGGACTTTGGGAGATTTGTAACAGTGTGTACGGCAAAGGTGACATTTTGTGGATGTTGAGTGGGGAAAAGGCGCTGACTGATATCAATACCAGTGAGAGAAACGCTTGGGTGAACTTTGTGGGCAACATTGAGGAGCCAAATACCTGCTACTAAGTCAGTTCCATTCCGAGTCAGAATTTTCAATTCGATGAACACGGACCAGTTCCAGTTGCACTCTCGAGTATCTCGTCTCCAGGGTCAAGCGAAATTTTTGGGACGATAAGCTGTCCCTCACATAGAACTTGCGTGAAGTATCGATTCTGTGCATCGAGTCTATCAGACAAAAGAGAGCATATCAGTTTCATATTTCCAAAGATAAGCACTGAATACACACCTCTCTTGTTCATCTTCGTTATAAGACACGATGTAGTGGGACACAAAAGGTCGTTCCTCAATATGGGGCGACATTCCTGTGGACTTCGGTCGAGTGCTAGGTTTTAAAAGAGTGCAGATTGTACGCAGAACTGATGATCATTGGAATTAGTTGAGAATTAGCACGCAAAGTGAAACTTACATCTTAAATTGTACAAGGTTCAAGGGACACAAAGTCCAAATGGGACATGCTTAATAGGATGATCCTCGATATACGGCAAACTTCCCGCCCTTTCGGTAAATTTAGAAGGGGATATGCTTCATGCCGAAAGGACTCTGGATAGAGGTAGAATTGGTGATAATAGTATGGAAGGTCTAGCCAGATGGTTGATCAATGATGAGCACTTCAAGTACGGGTTAGCGCGTTTGCTCTATGCTTGAGAGTTGTCATGAAAACCTTCCCATCTTCAAAGACACCTTTATCCGTTGCGCCTCAATCGTGCACCCATCTTCAAGAACATCTTCTCAATCATGCAATAGTTCCAATATAAAGCCAAAAAAGAGCATCTATACTTATTTGAGATGGATACGCTACTCTGATCGTGTTGTTTTTGAAGATTAGTACAGGTGTCATCCAAAAAAAGAAATAATTTTACAACCAAGTTGTGTCCAGTCAAATATCTGGCTTCTGGGCGTAAGCTACAGTATAATGCCACCTAAATTGCGAGGGTGCATTCCACTCCTCATCAATTCCTTTGTGCAGAGCATCTATTTCATCCTCCGACTCAAACATCCCAGTGGCAAGGAAAGCTGGTTTTAGTGTTGGTATGGAGGCCATAATAAGCCTCTTTTGACCTTTGAATTCGAAATCCACATCCTGTGAATCCAACCTTGGAAGAGCTGTAGTCCGCTTCTGTACATTGACGAAACCTGTATGTTCGAGACGTTGGTCAAGGGTCTCGGTTAAATTCGATACAAGTCCACTATTGACAAACGCTGCGGCAAACGCATCCGCGTACCGCTTCATTGAACCACTGCTTATTGAAGTCTCAGGACTAGACTCCAGAAGTTGGATCCACCCTCCCGGTTTCAAGATGCGATACAATTCGCTCAACGCCATTCCCCATTGCTCATGCGTCAGTGCACCGAAGATTAGTCGTTGATTTACCAGGCTGAATCTACTGCTCCATGACTCTGGGAGATTTGTGACAGTGTGTACAGCGAAGGTAACATTTTGTGGATATTGGGTGGGAAAGTGACGTTGACTGATATCGATACCAGTGAGAGAAACGTTCGAGTGAACCTTGCGGGAAACGTCGAGTAGCCAAATACCTGCCACTACGTTAGTTCCATTTATATTTTTCAATTTGATGAACACGGACCGGTTCCAGCTGCACTGTCGAGTATCTCGTCTCCGGGATCAGGTGAAAATTTTGGGACGTAGATGAGCTGTCCATCACATAGAACTTGGGTCAAATGTTGATTCTGCCAATCGAGTCTATCAGGCAAAGGAACGAGATCAATTGTGTAGCGACTCTGAGAGGATAAGCAAATACATACCTCTCTCGCTCCTCTTCGGTATGAGACTTGAGGATGTAGTGGGACACAAAAGGATGCTCCTCAGTATGTGGGGACTTTACAGCCATTTCTGCAGACTTTGACCGAGTGCTAGGTCTTAAAAGAGCATAGATTGAATGCAGAACTGATCGTTGGCATTTAGCATGGAAGGTGGGACTTCCTGTCAGATCATGTTTGATGGGAGCAAGTTGTTTAACTTGTAAGTGGCGGGTTCATGGGACACAAGGGGATGCTCCTCGACTCCATACTATGTGGCAAACTCCCAGCCATTTCGGGGTAATTCTATACGATGTGCTTCGTGTTAAAAGGACTGTAGATAAAGGTAGAATTGATGATAGGGTGGAAGGCCTTGCAAGAGGGTTGACTGCACTTGTATTACATATAACTTGCATATAACTGTGGGGATTAGCACATTAGTACATGTGCTCCTCGCTAGAGTTGACGTGAAAACTTTTATCTACAAAGACATCTTTATTCCCTACGACTCCGTGTGATACTAGTTCCGATATGAAAGCGTAAAAGAGCGTCAATACCTATTATTATCTGAGATGGGATTACGCTACTTTGACTGTATTATCGTTGTGTTGGATGAGTACAAGTGTTATCCAAAATGACAAATCGTGTCCAGTCGAATATCTGGCTTCTGTGCGTAAGCTACAGTATAATGCCACAAGCGTTGCAAGAGTGTATTCCAATCCTGGTCGACTCCCTTGCGCGGACGGTGTGTGACGGTGAGTGATAGCAAGGCCGCTATCATTGATGATGATGAACGCACAACGATGGGCCTGGGGATGATCGGAGGCACAGCGTCGCATCCTGGGCGTGAGCAGAGACGCGTAAGGCTTGGGCTTTTGCAAATTCTGGTACCTACCGATCGAAGGACAGTGAACGACCTGAGGTTTTCCATTAGTCTTGCCAATTTCACCAGTAAGCATGTTGAGGATCCTTTCGTTATTATCGATTGCAACAGTCGACCAGAATCCACCCAATAATCGCTGGTCGATGGTTGGAGCTGGAGCTTGGCAACAGGATCTAAAGAAAGATTCAAACATTTTGTCAGCTAAGAGCGACCGTGGCATGCGGAACCTGAAGGTAACAATTAGTTAGACTGGAAAGGAAACGCGGGAGCTAGATGTACATACGTCGCCAGATTGAGGTAAGGCCGGATGGCTCGCCGTCTGCTCCAGCTTGAGTTTCCTGGTTCTGATCCGAATCAGCCAGAAGAGCATACTCCTCGAAACCCTTCGTCATAGAGTGACTGGCAGTCCCGAGGTAGGTATCACCGAATCATAAAAACTAGTATAGCAGCCACTACATGCGAGATTAGTTCAAGTCGGATATAGGAACTAGCACTTACCAAAACTCTAAAAACGGTCAACATCTGGTCTTTGATCCTTATCCAAACCATTCGATATTCTTCATCGAGTCGTTGAGCAAGCGGTTCGAGTTCTTTGTCTCAGCAACTGTGGTAGCTGCCCGGTGAGTATGACGACATTTCGTCGTTCATAGTGCTAGGAGATGGTTCGTGAATGCGCTAGCGTCGAGAGAGAGCTATTGAGCATCAGAGATTAGAGTAAACTGGACAAAACATTCAGCCGTGGCCAATAACATCGAGTACACAAGGGACACAAACCAGCTTTAGTTATCCACCTATCGCGTTACTTGAAGCTGTCCTGCAAGGCTCAATTTCGAACACAGCTTGTCAGAGTCTCGGCGGGTTGCCCAAGAACTTGAAGTTTTGAAGAAACCTTAGGCGCCATCACCTGACCTATGCAGATAATCAAGTCAGTTATCACATGCTAAGTTTCTTCTTGCGGGACTAAGTTCTAACTATTTCTCGCACAAACATCCATGGCCCAGCCGCTTGAACGAGTCAGAAAGTACCCTCACACCATCAAATCCCTTCTGGACGCCAATCCCTCGCTTGCCAACATTGAAAACTTTCCAGGGTTCTCCGAGACCATCCAAGCCGGCACGCCTCTCAACGTCAGCGATCTTTTCAATGCTGAACTCGACTTGGGAAATCTGGTTTATCTACACAGTGAGCCTTCACGCCACTCAAAGTAAAGGATACTACCTCACAATTCCTCTTTTATCAGAAAGTGGAAACGCCAATGTCAGTTCTGCCGTGGTGGCAAGCGCCAAAAACCGCCTCGCCGCCGTGCGCAATGTCCGTAAGTCAATCTTCTACTTATTTTCATACTTGTTACTTATTGCTTATGTAACTCTCAAATCGTAGATGCGCGTCTCGAGTATGGTGATGTGATTGCCATGCTCAACAATATCCAAACCTCGATTAGTGGGCTGCGTGAAGACATGAACACCAAGTTCAAGGGGTTGTCGGATCGGCTGGATCAATTAAAGGGTTGGAGGTGAGAAGGCACATGAAGGATATGAAAGGTGCCTCCTCAGTGCCTGGGTCAAGAATCACGCGAAAAGGAGTACTAGTGTGTTACTCAACGAACTGTATTATTGACTGCGTTCGCTGGACGTTGATGCAAATCTTTCTACATGAATCTGGGCGACTGGCCTGAGCAAGTTTAGTCACCAAACATCGTACTGCGAACTCATTGTATTCTTCCTTTTACCAAAATCAACCTCTATGGGCACGGCTTTGAATTGTATTACTGCTTGCTATAAACTTGCCCGTGAAGATACATACTATGGATGATTTCGTGGCGGGAACGTTTTCGTTCGAATAGAATGAGATCATCGGTGATCACAGAGAACTCTCTGAAAGGTACCAGGAGGAGCTCCTGGAATCGGGTGATTGCGCGGGCACGAGGATCAGAAGAGTTGGGATGCGCGGAGTCGCCTAGTGAGGCAAAGTAGTCTTGCATCAGACTATACTCGTTAATCTGTTAGTCCGGTCTTCTTAGAAATGTTACACCAACACTTACTTTAGAAATCCTCCATCATCCTGTATTTGTAGTAGCTTCTCCCCGTTGATTTTGAGAATAGCTGAATCGTGAATAAGAACACAAAGCGAAAGATTATAAGAGATACCGAAGCTAGAGCTAATCATGAGCGGCGATATCATCGTAAGAAGCCTTCATCACTCACCCGACTTGGAACAAGGCCTTGGGCCCCTTACAGAAAAAGCAGTCAACTATCCGGAAGGCAAAGATCGTTGGCATACGATTGATGAATCTGAGCAGAATGAATCAGCAACAGTCCTTCGAACGAGAGGAACGCACACACAGACTGAGGAACCAAGGGAGAGACGCGACGGATAATTGCACGTCGACTGTTATAAAGTGATTGTATATGATAGCTAGACATCGTTGCACCAGCGATGCAAACACGCGTTGATCCAGAAGAGTTCCATGCATGGGACTAAGAAAGACCTAGTTTTAGTACAACAGATCGAGTAGAGACAGGAAGGGACAAACGCGTAATATCCAGGTGGTAAACAATCACAGATCCAGAACGCTTGCTCTTCAGACATGTAACTTTGGAGAAGACCCAATACCAATCAGTAGTCTGATACGAGCTGCGCCCTACATCAATATCGCCGCGACAAGGATGTTCATGGCCTGTACAAGAATCAGCATGAATGTCCAATCTCCGAAAAGTCGTATACCAGACCTGACAATAACCCAACTCTGGATTCTTGAGCGAATAAGCCTGCAGCACCTTCCCTAACGTGCTAATACCCTCTTCCGATTGATATCCAGCATATTCCGGCAGGTTCTGATAAAGGTCCTTCTCAATATCCTCGATACTAGTCGTCCTGCCCGTGTTCTGCTCCAACAGTTATCCGTACAGCCCAATATTCGAATAGCGGAGGAACAAGGACCCAGAAAGCGTCTCCCACAAATATTTTTCCTTGCAATCAGTTTGGCAGCCCGACTTGTATGAGACGCGTGCACTGTGGATATCGAAGGAGGGTGAGGTTCCTGTCCGTGCGCTATTGCGTAGAACCAGCGAATGAGATGAGATGAAGACCTGAAAGTCGGAACAAAACACTGTTCGGCCGCTTTTACCATAGCCCCCTCAAAAGTGGACAAACCTTGCCCGTTGTTTTGGCAAGACATGTGCATGGTTCTTTGCTTCGCACATAAGGTCTTTCGTCAGACCCAGCCTCCTGGGAAGAGGTAAATTTGGGCTTGAGATCATGAACGTTTGAACCGTCGACCTAGAACAAATAAAAGGCCGTTGGTGAGACTCGGAGAAACAGCGAGGAAAGTCGATGGGCTTACCCAGGGACATACTCGCTATAACAATAAGACTCGGAAAATGGATTCATGGCTGTCAATTTCAAAGACCAAGACAAGACTGAGGAGGAAGAAACTGGCCAAGATAGATAGCGAGTAAACAACCAGATCTCACGTTACACGGCCGCGGACTCCGAGGCCGTTCCGACCCTCTTTCTTCCTTCGATGGTGTAGTGACACGCCTCGATAAAAGAGCTTAGACCTTCAAGCAGTTTCAAGTTACTTAGTAGCCAATATTTCAATATCCAAAGTCTACTAATCTTTGATAGCTCTTTCGAGTCTTGATTTCTGTGCACCACGAACCTTATGAGCACATAAGTATATCTCTTCTTGCATAACGCGTGCAGGTTTGTCTCACTGCTACTTTGATTATTTCTATAGCGATGGTGCTAATCAGGCAGTCTTGCAGGTCGTATGAAAACACTGCAACATTTTGGTCCCTCAGTCAGTGTAGACAAGAACGTACGTTCTTGATTTTCACGGACAATAGTTCTCTGTCGACTCCTGCATTGTCCTCACCTTAAATATGGCACTGACTCACTCTTCAGTCAGTTCCAAGGACTTCGTGTGCTTTCGTCTCTTTTGAATCGGCATCACCCAGGCTCGACACCTTCATTCTCACTTACATCTGAACATCCTCCAATACACGTTCGACTCGGAATTTCTGAATAACCGTCGACTTTGCTTCTTCTTCCGTCCTCGCGCGGGAAGTAGCCTCGAAGATGGGAAAATATGATCGTCAATTCACGTATCGACCGTGTACGGAAATCTATGATCGGAGCATCCGAGTCCTCTCCGAATTGTTGCCCTTGGTGGGCGTCACCCACGTCGGTGACTCTCCACCCGAAACACACTCCTGCTCGCCACGGGAGCTACCTGGGTATCATTGGAGGCACAACGTGGTTTCCTTGGATAATCCCAGCATATTTATGGGAAGGTAGTGGGCGACGTGGTGTGCTGAGCGAGGTAGACTCAAGCATACAGCCCCCGTCCCTATTTCAGGTGACAATTTCGGATCCCTTTCACTAGCGGAAATTTCCAGAAACCAGAGCTTAGTTCAAACACATCAATGTCAAGGATCTTTTTGTACGCGAGGTAGGTGAGCACCAAGTGGGATCTGAGGCCAATGTCGCAGATGTTTTCACCAAGCCAATGGGTAGGGCGCTCTTCTACCGCAATCGAGGTGAGCTACCTTTACTTACATGTGTCTTCGTACTAACTAATAGTAGACTTATATGTTCTCTGACAGGTATATTAGATTATTTCTACCAAAATCGAGACTTACGTTCTCTGACAGACACAACAGTACATAACCTACAACCGCCACTGGCAAGCCGCTGGGGCTGTTATTACATCTTCGCGTCAACATTGATACACCCTTTCATCTTTCCTTGGTGATTTACCAATAAGGAAGATGCGCTATATCCACCGTCGCAAATCTCAGATAACCCCTTCTGCATAAGTGGGGTAAGTGGGGTAAGTGGGGTACTTGGGTACCGCGCCGAGGGATCTATCAATATGAACATTTCTCAATACCAATTGATGAGGGCATTTTTGACGTTGTTAACTTCAAGACGTGGACATTTCAAGAATTCTCGTTTTTCCTTGTTCGATTTTTCCTGCGCTACTGCCCAACAATTAATACCCGTTCAGATACGAGATAGTTAATTGTGCCTCAATCTGGGTGGTATTGTACTTCCCCTGACAAAAAGTACTTGTGTCTGTCGGAGCACAGACTGGAAACTCCATCGATAAGCTGTGTTCTCGGATGCGACCTTGTGCAACCGAGTTCAAGGACAAGGACACAGTTCAGCACGTACAAAGCTCGATCGAATCAGATACATACATGCATGCATGCATACATGGCCCAAAGGTTCGACTCTTGAAGAGAAGGTGGACTCACACCGCAAACATTTCTACTTTAGTCTGACCGAAGTAGGCCACGAAATATCGTCCTTCCTTCAACAGTATAATACCGGCCGAAAACCGGAAAATTTTCAGCCGGGTTCTGTAGGTATATACTATAATCAGGGGTCCTCCTTCAACCTACTGAGAGATAATTCTTTCAATGCCAGAACATCAAATCAGAACTGCAGGATTCAAAGGACATATTTCGGAACTGAGTATCTGCTCTGGATAACGATTATCTTCATAATATGTTTCTTCTGGCACGTACAAAATTTGAAGAAGCCTCTACATACTTTCTTATCGATAAGTAGGGTATTTTATGGCAAGCTGAATGATACATACTTACATCCATGGAGGATATTGTATTTTAGTACTTTAACTTCACATATAGTGGCTTTCAAACAGTTTTTGGATCCCCTCGAGGAATTTCTGTTCGAACATAAGTCGATGCTTGCATAATTTCAGCACACAAATTGCCTCTGGCTTCAAATGAGTACTTATCAATCCAACATGAGGCAAGATGTAGTGTCCAAACTCCACGTTTACTCAGCGATTGGTGGCGGAATGTCGCGGAGTTTGAGTCATTTAGATGATTACAATGGAGTCTCATCAGGAGTATCAGGAGACGGTGCTCTCTGGATCCGCCGGGGTCCAATCTTGAGCCATACGTGCAATAAATTTCTACTTTATTTCTTTCCTTCCAGCAAC
This sequence comes from Rhodocollybia butyracea, assembly GCA_015501585.1. Classification (NCBI taxonomy): domain Eukaryota; kingdom Fungi; phylum Basidiomycota; class Agaricomycetes; order Agaricales; family Omphalotaceae; genus Rhodocollybia; species Rhodocollybia butyracea. The sequence continues at coordinate 54,520 of JADNRY010000333.1, forward strand.
CCAGACCCCCATTTCACTAGTAAGTACTTACCGTGCGCTGTGTTCTGATTCAAGGATGATTATTACTTGGTGCCTTGTGGTGAATAACTTGCGAATAACCGTACTTGCCACCTGCTTATACTTACATAAAGTTCTATTTGAATTCACTCGTGGTCCATACCTGCATTTTGTACTCGTATCTGTCGATAAGACAAGATCGTATCTGTCGATAAGACAAGACAGAACCGAACTGGAAACGAAAAACTGCTTTTGCCCATTCAAAAACAATTCTTTCGTCTGGAAACAGCCGAGGAGTGGATTGAGAGTTGTAGACTTCTCGGTAGACTCTGAACTCCGAAGCCACAGCAAGGTAAACTTGTACATGGTTCTGTCGCGTCAATGTCGCACCGTATGACTTCGTATGGAAATTCAAAGCCGATGAATGCCTTGCAGGCGTAGCCAATCCGTCATACGTGGTGAATCCGAATATACCCTTTACTGGCAGAATCATCCCGCGAAAATGTGGATGGAATTTACAACTCATAGGCAAGAAGCGAATGGAAACCTGGCAACTGCCTTTCCATTCGTAATCATTTCATGACAGCCTATAGACTCCTATAGATGAGACGAGAAGCGAATAAAAAATGATTGGCGCATGATGAACGCAGCCTTCGTGAAAACATTCTTATCACTTTACTTAAAAACTGATAATCTATCCCTGTCATCCCCCACTCTTCACTTCAAGTTCATCTCGAATGTCTGCTTCAAACATTGACCTGCTTTCGTGCGTTCTCCACTGGTGTCACTGCATCATTCACTTATCTCCAAATTCACCAGCGGTACCAAGGCTGCTGTCCCTGGCCCGTACGTCGATGTTTCCTCACAACCAAAATTGGACAGCTTTGGTTTTAGTACCGTTTGTTTCATGATTTCTCATTTGTATATTTGTGTAGGTTCCAATCCATGGTCGCCCACTCGCTCGGGGCGGTTGAGATCACTAGGTATGTCGTGTTGCCCCTGGCGGCCTTTTGATATCACCTTGTTCCTCAATCATTGCCAGTGACTACTGCAAGGCCGCTGCGGACGTACCGTATGTTGTTTTCCAACTCCTAGGCTGTCGCATCTGTTCTCATTTCCTTTACCAGTAACGGAAAGATGGAACTTACTCCACCATATGGTACCCACGGCTTCGTGAAGTAAACATTTTCCTGTGTTTGTTTTGCTGAATGTTCAATGATTTATAGTAAAGTCTACAAGATGGGAAGTTGGGTTGTGAATGTGTATGCCTACCTTCACATCAACTCGGACAAAGTTACTTTTGTATTATTACATTCGGGTTCATTTGGCTCCACAGACAATACGGAATCCACAAACGACGAAGGATACCCGCGGACGGGATTCTCGGTGTCGACTGGGCCAGAATCAGAGGACATGTTTCACAATCCGATGACATACGATTCCAAACTAGATGATGACCGATACTCTTGTATGTTCATCATTCACTCTACAATATAGCACATATTCACCTGGGGATCTTCAGACCACATTGACTATGCAGAGACTATCAACATGCTGGGACCTGGGGGGAAGAATCCTATTGTCTTCCCGCCCACGTATAGCGATTCATTTAGTGGGCAGTTGATGGGAGCTACTCCTGTCCCTCCTCAGTTCCCCCCTCAGTTGGCGTTTTTCCAAGTAAGTCTGACCCATTGACTCAGCGACTATTGTGTTAATTGTCATGCTTACGGTAAGAGTGGGAGTGGCCAAATTCGCGGGCTTTCCGTCTTCCATACTAAATTTGGATCCAGCAGCACCATCACCTTTAGTAAGCTATTTCCTGGCAGGCGTATCTCTGCATATCTATGGCCATTAAATATTAACCTCTTTGTAGAGTTGTCACACGCACGCGTTTCATCCCCTGACCAGGTTGTGGGCGTGATTCCATACCACATGGAGATTGGGAGATCAGAGTTCAACTGAGCCCAAACATGGTTAGAATTCTATAAACAGTACAAGTCCATGTTGTACATAGACAGTGATCCTATTGTAATGTATCGGAACTGGAAGCCGTTACTGGCAGCGGCTGGTAGCCGTCACGTGCAAGACTTTTGGCGGTGGCCCGCTTTTTCCCGTTCAGGCGCTTGATCGCTGGTAACACCTGCGTCGTCTTGCAGGTTCCAAGCTGTCCCGTTTCGGCAATAGCGCCAATCGAGGCTTTCCACTATCTCCCGTTTGGATCGTTCGTGGCCTTCGAGGCCTTTTCAACCACTCGTTCGGCCTTTTAAGGATCTGCATATAGGTATATGTCCTGAAACTCCTTGTTTGAGTGGTCTCCCCGTAGTTCCTCCCTTCTCTGGATGCGGTTCTTTATCTTTGGACTCCCTAAAGGTCTATAGTAGGTGTATCTCATGAATATCATAACTTTCAACCACTTTGATGCCTGCATGGGACCTCCTTAGTTGTGTGGACATGATTGAACTGAGTGAGTGAAGAAAGCCTCATTCGGGATGCGGGAAATCAACGATGGTGAACCATCAAATGATGGTTCAACACCCTCAAATGGTGAAGTTCAGAATCAAGAATCCTCGATTGAGGCAAGGTCAGTCTTATTAACCCTTGAATGATGGTTAATGGTTTGCACATACCTCGTATGAGGCCAAGACTGTCCCCAGGTAGCGCCGATCGAGGGGTCCCTTTACTCCGACCCTCAAATGAGGTATGTCTATCAATTTTTTAATCGTTTGAGGAGTTTCTCACTTCGATCGACACTACTTCGGCTTGTGACCTTTATCACTGTACCGTCAACATGTCTGAAGAGCTCAATCAAACCGCGCAAAGTGCTGAGAGGAAGTTCTGCTTGTCAGATCTCCGGTATGTGCTTCCATACTTGTATATAGACAACCTTAAAGCTTACACCATCTTCTGACAGTCGCATGTTACGGAAAGACCTTCTCGGAATTGCGCAAGCTCAACCACACCTTTGGCCCAGCAGTACTGTGGGATCGCTGACCACCAAGACTACTGTAAAAATACTCGAAAGGGTGTTCTTGGAGAAGAATAGTGGATACCGTACAACTGCCCCTATGCCCTTGGATACGACGGTGTTTAAAGTGAGTCTTGAGCCCTTATTTTTTCTTTTTACCTCTCAAACATTGAAATTAGAAGAGACGAGGGGGCCGAGGAGCCTCTGCAGCAAAGTTAAGCTTGAACCCACAGGTACCAGTGTCCATGGTTACGCCAAATGTAACCAGTACGGGTTGTTTCACTAACACCACTGCCGAAACTCACGATGGGAGTGCGTGGAACTCTATTCAAGGGCCAAATCCTCATCAGGAGATATTGAATACAGTGCGCGATTAGACTTGCAGTATATTCCGCACATTGACAAGTTTGTTTCTAGGTTTTCACAGTCCGCTTGTTGGATAAAAGGGAGACTCCGCCGGCACGAGTCGCAGTTGATATTGCTGTTGATCCTGCCCACATCTCTCAAGACCAAGTCTCGCTTGGAAAGCTCAAGGTCAAGACCAATGAAGTTGTTCGGTTGTTGGTGGAAATGAATACAATTCGTGGTGCGCGCTCAATTCAAACAATTCATGACTTGCAAGTAGTAACTTGCTACCTTAGGGTTTATCAAACTTTCAACACCTCATCATCGAATTGGGACGGATTCTCAGCCGTTCCTGTCCTCCGAACCAGGGACTTCACTTCTCGACACCCCAGTGTCCATTGAATATTTGATTGCAAGTGATGAAATCATTAATATAATGGTTGAATATGTGAGCACTAGATCGACGAGTACCTAGTCTTTGACTAACTATTAACCCTGCAGGGTCTTGATGAAAAACAACGTAGCAACATAGCGAATTCACTCAAAAGGAAACACGAAGAGGAAGACCATACTAATAGTGAGAATTTTTTGAAGTCTAATAAGTATACTTTTGACTGTTCATAGATCCGCTCACTGACGAGGCCGGAGGCTCTAATCCTGATCCATCGACCCTGGTATTGGATCCCTCTTCTATTCCCCTTCATATCGCAAGGAAGCGTGCTAACCTTGGAAAAGCAAACACCAATTTCAAGAAAAATTTCGATGATAAGATGAAAGCTCTGGAATGGATTACTGAGCAGGTTGTAGCACAAGATGGATACTCTCTTTTTAATCACCTCCGCGGATCAAGTAAAGCCCAAAATCCTGACATTGTTCGACTCTGGTTGTTTGCCGCAGATATATGCTCCAAGTACATGTCCAAATCTATCGAAATTCCCAACGCTTCTGCAAAGGTAAGTGTTCAATAACTTTCGTACCTCTCGTATAATTGAACATGCTCTGATGGCAGGTCAAAATCATGAAAACAATGATCTGGCAATCTTTGGGGATCCGTGAGACTAGTCTTAACACAATGATCCATGCCGCCAGTCTTGTTCGCAAGTATGGTGAACGTGGTTCCCAGACTTTGCCAGAAGTTGTGACTCGATTGAATAAAACTGTTCTGATGAACCGTGCAGCAGGACAAATGCCAGAGGGACGCAGAAGCCTCTTGGAGTTCCTGAATGAAGTCGACGCTACAAGAAGCTCACAGTAGGACAATAAAGACTATATTCACTACTATTATATACATTAAAGATCAAGCTCTGGTTACGATACAAATTTAAGGACTTTGACTATAGCAGAAACTGTAATGGCGAGTTAAAAATTAAATGGGAGTGTGTAATATACCATTGTTCAAGATACGAACACGAAAAGGACCATTCTTTGGTATGGCTTCGATAAAGGCACGCACGGAACGTAACTGCTCCATAGGAGATGTTTTTGAGATAGGAAACCGCGCCTCTAGAAAGTTTAAAGCTTGATTGTTTGTCCAATTCCATTTCTGTGAGATATCCTTCACTAGAGCGACCACTCGATTTCGTCGACTTAGGTCCGTACTTGCACTTCGGTTCCCCCTTCTCCACTTTGCCTTCCATCTATCCTCAAGCTCGGATACTGATAAGCAGCCATCAACACCAATTTCAAGCTCGTTCCATAGTTCTCGGATTGTCGACATCTTTGCCACTTCCCGCAGCTTGTAAAATGGAACATAGGCTCCATCTACCCAAGCCCAAGCATGATTTTGCACCCGTTTGACACTATATGTTTCATTCAAGATTTTGACTGCTTCAGTTTGATGGGAATGAAGGGCAGGATCGGATGACAGCTCAAAATTGGCTGGTATGAGGCGATATGGCTGTACATCGGGAATGGGGAGAGGATGGGGTTGATGAATGTCCTCCGACAACACTGCGGGTATGGCAGGAGGCTGAGTCGGGCAATTACTCTCTGAAGCTGTGGAATTTGGGTGGAGTGGAGGATGACGTCCAGGACAGAATTGTTTGACGAGACTGGATGAGAGTGCCGGCTTCGACACAGCATTCCGAAGCTCAGAAAAACTAGTCACTGTATCATTCATCAGAGGTATACTGCAGATTCAATAGATACAGGCTTACTGAAATCTTGTCGTTGAACTTTGGAACCGATCAGTGCCATAAAAGCACCAGTGAGAAACTCCACCTTCCGTTCAAGACTACTGAACATGATCTGAGTTTGGGCTTTCTGTGCTACCTGTTCAAGGTGTATAGTTGTGGCAGCACCCCGAAATGACTGTGCAATGTTCTCGGGAATAGCAGCCAAGTTTGCGCGTGAACGTTCTTCGGCAGTTTGAATAACCTCCGTCGAAGCTTGCGCAAAAGTGCGGAATAATGGGAGGTTGAACGGTGAAAAATTCCACATCGGCCAATCTGGAAATTGGACATAAAGAAGAGTGGAGTCCTGAAGGAGGATTCGTCGAAAATAAATCAAGAGATTGAGAAACTGATACAGTGCAAAATCATCTGCAATACGCCCTAAACGATGGCGGCGTTCTTTCAAAGCCTCCTTTTCTTCCTCTGCCCAAGGAAAAATCATTCCGAGCAGGTCCAGCGGTGGCTCTACAGGGATTTTAGCAACTTTTGTAACATCTTATAGTCAAGTAAATCACCTAACAATGCTCGAGCAATAAAATAGCTGGCAAAATTCCGTGCATTGAACATTGCCGCTCCCATGAGAGCATCAAGAGGCAGTGCTCGGTCATAGCAAGCACTAAACGAATCTCCCGCAGACCACCCGATTGCTTTGACAGACTCTTTTGTAGCACCGTGTTGACGCGCTGTATGTGCTGCATATGATCTACCAGCATGTGTTGCCTTCGAGATGGAGATATCGTTGTCCTTATGCATTTTCTGAACTCAAGCATGATGGTCTATGCCGCAAACATTGTTAGCACATTGAAAAGGCTGTTAAGGAAGTGACCATACTCTTGTAGCTCATTTGCACATCATCACCCTCTGAGCTCGGGAATAGGTAGCTCTCATACCAAGGACGGTGTCCAAATTCACCATACTCTGGGTTTGAGTGGTCCGGAACAAAGTCTGGGCGCAATTTCTGCAAGACATGGAATTGAACCCAGAAATACCGAGCGAGTGAGCCTTGACAACATAAGAGAACATCTCTGTGACGCAATGCACCATGCTCATCCAATCGTCCAGTGGTGTTCATCTTTCCTTCATCAACAAGAAAAACCAGGGCCTATGATAATAAGAGCATGATTAGATAGCCTGTAGACTTGAGTGACAGTGAATTACCTCGACTACTGCATCTACGCCAAGCTCGGGAACAGGTAGATCTCGTGGAAACATGTCGGAAATTAAGGCAGTGCGAATGTTGTCCCCACGAAACGCCGTACAAGTCGATGTAATGAGCATGGACTGATCACGAGCTGCTAACAGCATTCGAGATGGTGTTGTAGCCTTTGTGAAGAAGTACGCTGATGCGTCACGAAGCTGAGTAGGTGTATACGTATCTGCACCAGAGCTTGTCAACAATATAGAAGAAAACATTAGGTACACATACCAGCAGAGCTCCCAGCAGCTTTCCTTGAGTGAGAACTTGCAATTGCATTTGGCCGATTTGCCTTGGCTGCTTTCTCAAAAGTTTTGATCCTCGTATCATCACATAGTGGAACCTGTGAGTTTGGATCGGACTTGTAACAAGGTTCATGTTTATGATTGAACCGATAATACTCCAGTGCGCTGATACATTGCTTGAGGTGTTCAAATCCAACATGCGTTCCTGGTATATCAAGTCCATTGTGCGTACGCTGTGATTCAAATCAGTCGGAAAAGCCAAAAAAAAAAAAAAGGACGTATGACATTTACCTTAGGCCTTTCCCGTTCCATCTCCAAAAAGAGCGAAACCTTTGTAGCTGTTATGGGGATTGCTGGAAGGGTAGGATGTTCTTGCCCCAAGAATGTAGCATAATTTCCAAAGTGCCGCCGATACGCGATGGCTGAGCCCTTGTCCTCATGCATTGTTTGTTTGAGCTGCAGACTGGATTCATATGTACGTGACTCCAGCTCTTCTAGCGTTGTAATGACTGGCTTAATGCTCTTGTCATCAGCCATGTCTACATCCTCGGGAAAGGTAAAGAGATTGGAGTCGTTGAAGTCCAACTGAGCCTGTTCCTTTGACTCAACGTCTTCAAATGTATAAGAAGGGAAAGGTAATGGTTCCAAAAACATCTCCCTCCAAGGAGGGAATTCAAATTCCTGATCCAGATCAGAGCTGGTCCGAATGCGCTTTGTTGCTGGAGAGTGAGGCTGTGGATGTTGGATGTGGTCAAAGCGCCGTTTCGAGGACGAGGTCATCTTGGAGCGGGTGGGGATTCAATAAGATCTGTGAAGTAAGCATAAGTGTTACAGCGCAACTTACAGTTAGCATGAGTATTATATATACATGCGACTTACAATGCAGTCTGTTCAGTGAAATAGGGGGGGTTAAACAAATTAGAGTCAACTGCAATGCAAAATACACGCAAGTTGAGAATTAAAAATTGATAATTAGATAGAGGAGTAAAGCAGAATGAAGAACCACGAGTCAAGTGAAAAGAAGAGGTGCGAGGAGAACACAGCACGTGACTGTGAATCGGGGTGAGCCCCAAGTTGAAGAGTCAATCATAACCAGGAAAGGTGTTTTGAAGTATCTTATACTTGAGAGGTTCACTTACTGCTATTATGACAAGGGTGAATTTTTGCAACAGTATAATACGAAACAGAAAGAAGTAAGGTAGAGGAAAAAAGACAAGATACTACAATCAGCCATGGACAGCGGCCAAAAACAGACCATAGCAAGAACATCCATTGCGCGTGCGGGTCCCAAGCTAACACATTAACCACCAACAGCTGCCGTATTTCATGGAACCTCTAGGTGGCGCATCACTGGGTCATCGCAGCAGTGTTTGAATGAATGAGTATTGGGGTCATGTACATCCCAATGACAAACTATCTGGTAGCGAGAACCCAAGGGAAGGGAAGGATGTATGAGTTCCAAGCGATGGCACTGATGTAGTAACTGTGGGCCTGTGAATATATGTGTTGGAACTGGAGCGTTCAAGAAACACACAAAGATATTAGCGTCTGTAAACATACACCAAGACAACTCACTTTTTGTATCCACAAAATGATAATAATAGTGTCTTGGGACTGTTCCGAGTCACAAAGTTTCGAGACGGCACGAGACAAACCCACTGTATTTGACAAATCCTCCAGATGTGATAATGCATGCCCTGGCCGCGCAAGAAGTCAAAGTGAGCGAGCCAAGAAACACTGTACTTATCCTCTCGAGGACCATTCCTGAGGCCCAACCCAACCATTCTTGCATCCAGTAGCCACTTGCTAAAACGACGATTATACAGTATGAACGCTGAGAGTTTTTCCAAGTGAGCAGTTGCAAAAAATTTTCTGGACCACTGATTATGGTGCAGCGGACCCCTACTGAGCATGATAGGAAAGATTCAATGATTGAGGCCCAGGGTTGGCAAGCTCGAGCAATAGATGATGGTGGTTGGAGAATCTAGCGCTTTTCCTGAGCGCTTAACTAAGTACCCTTCAATCCGAAATCTTGACTCTATGTAGACTGTAATATTACAAATGTTTATTCCTAGCTCTGAGTGATCTGAGCCAAGAGCTCATAAATCCAGAATGAACGCAATATTTTAAGTGGCGGGACCAGCCATCAAGCGTAAATGTGTAGTAGCAGGTACGAGTTGGGTACGAGCGGAACAAGCGGAACCGGTATGCTGTAACTTACCAATTATAGAAATAAGCGACGTTATTCGAGGTATTCTACTGGTAATGTTACCACCCTCGTTTGAGGTGTTACTGGTAATGTTACCAGAGCCAGAAAACTATGTGATATACACTCTATGTCTATCCATCATTAGCCTAAAAGGGAACGGGCCGATACTTAACTTTAACAACTCCATTAGCGCGCCGGAATCATTAAATTTGCATCCCGCTGGCCACTGGTAGACCCTTCTCAAGTTCTCAAGATCAGGATCGTGAAAAAGACCGCGAGCGGTCGCGCAAAAGCTTGCTGCTGCTCGTTTCGATGAAGCTTTCTGGCATACTCTAGGGCATAGGCAAGATGGTTATTGTTCAGAAGCGCTCAACTACGCAAGGAATTCACGCGATCTCATATGAATGGGATGGTTGCATGATTAGCAGGTGGATGTAGCTGAGGCGCTACTTCTTGGGCTCAGGGAAAACAATGCCGTTCATTTGTTGAGACGTTGAAGCAAAGGATAAGCAGGTCATCATTATATAGTCTGTTAACGCGCTAGAAGAAGACCAGGTATGTGTTCTGTAACTTCGATTTGTGTATATTTCTCATTTACGCGTTAATATCTAGGCCTGCCAAACGCTTCATCGAGATGCCGTTGCGGTGAATGGGGATAATTGGAATAACGATGTTTTTAAGGTATGTGTTTCTGACTATCTAGTATCATGTACCGCTCGTAAAACCCGCGCAGCTGTTGCCCTCGGTGGGCATCGCTCACATTGTCTCCACCCACAAAAACTCTTGTTCACTGCGGGAGCTACATAGGTCTCATTAGGCACAACATGGTTTTGTTGCATGTTAAGGCGGAGGATGATCCCTGCCTAGTGGTTGATATGGTGTATATTGAATCGACAATGCTACAAGGAGAATGTACGTGTTTCTTTCCTGCCGTTTTGAGATACTAAACGATTTGGATAGCGTAACCTCGGAAACCATGGAAGACTCACTTGCCCTACCTTTCGATACCTTCCGTAGTAGTAGGTACTAGGAATCCCCACCAGCTTTCTGCAACAGACCTCAATCTGCCTCGATGGTTATCTACAGCCAAAACCTCACTTCTTTTACTTCTACGTTCATTGGCTCGGCTTCTCCATATTGGTTGTCCATGGGAATAACGATGCGAGTAGATTTCCACAATACTTGTTGTGGTGGGTGAAGAAGATGGAGATGGAACGATTCATTTGGTTGTGGTTTCGGGTTTTTCTGGTTCTAGCTTTGCTTTCCTGGGTAGAACTTCATCCTCCGCTAGTGGATCCAGACACTGGACATCGAGCTGGAACGAATCCTTGTAATTTTTTTTGTCTGTCAGCTCAGTGGACATAAGAACAACCATTTGTTGGACGGCAGTGGTTATTCGAGCAAACCTGGAGTGTATACAACTGGAAGCTCATCTGGCTTCACATCAAACTTGACTCAAAGTCCGGATGGGCGACACCGACAATGTCCGCTCCGCTCTCTCACTTTTTTCCCCGCTCATTCAATTGAACCTTACCTTCTGCCTCTATTTCATCTTCTGGGTTGGTAATCATCGATGTCGACGTTGTTGGAAGGTCATACTCAAACTGATTCTCAACGTCCTCTACTATGATGACGGGCCACAACGCGCTCCTCTGTTGAAACAAGTGATAACCTTCTGGGATAACCTAACCTCGCGAATGCCCAATGGCGTCACAACAGTATTTTCCAGTCGAGTGTTTTATGAGCCAGCGGTAGGACAAGGAACACGTACGTGCTTATTTCATGGCCAGGTTTCGAGACACCCACGGATTTGGATAGCGTTAGCCTCGTTAAATTTGAAGCCTTGAAGTCTTGCCCTGGCACCATATCCCTTTTCGGCTCAGACTTGGTTAAGCTTACTGTCTTGGTCGTCTATGATACTACGATAATAACAACGCAAGTAGATCTTGACGATCTTTGACGGGTCATGTGAGACGTGGTGGTAAAGGAAATGAGGTGTTTTTTTCGCCTGCTGCTTCGTGGCTTTTTTGATCAAGTTTTGTGGCTTCAGTTTCCTAAATTTTGGGGGCTGGAACGTCATTCGTCTGCAGCACTCACTTATAGCAACTACGAATCATGGAGTGACCCCGTCGGCCGTAGAGTCTGCACTGGAAACCTCATCTCGCACCATTCTACTTTTGTGATAGCAATGTGTAGTATCGTGGGTACCGAGTGGTGGTGCTACGCGTACGGGGGGATTGTACGTGTTACTCTCGTCGTGATGTATAAACACGTTCTCGCTCGGGAACCATAGACGTACTCTCCTAGCACCACTCTGAAGGCTCATGGATATCCACGTTGAAGATTCCGGTCTTCACTTCAACTCCGTTGACTGGCTCAGCTCGATCTCGACGTCACCGGAAGGTTCTCCGCGATATCCTATTCCACAATCACCTTGTTGGCCGCGCTCTTATCTAATAAAACCATCGCTTCGCCACCGCGACAGAGTTGCGCGACACACAACGTGTCCATGAGAAAAACGAGTAATTTAATTAGATCCCAATGTTTCTCCCGGGTCTGCAAATGGGACCGGTAGCATAGATTTGGTAACTTGGTTGATAGCTACATCAACGCTAGTTTCAAGCCGCCATCGTAACGGATTACTCCAGATTACTAAATCTGTTCCTTGGACAGATCCTGGTTTTTGGAAGGGTCGCGGATGTGATTCTAGGTCTGACATTTTCGGTTCACTGGATGTTCTTAGATAGAATCTGTTGAATAATCACTTGTAAATTCGTAAACAAATTAGCAGTTCCCTTGACTGATGACACAACATGTGTCTCCCAGAGCATCTACTATGATCTAGTATGCATGTCGCCAGATATCGAAATGGTTTGGTGTTCCGTCCGAGTGTCGTGTGACTACTGAGAGCTGGTATGGATGCCTGCAAAGAAGCGAACAGAAACACCGCAATTCCGCAATGATAATTTTATAACATTTTATGACAGTCTACAGCTGGGACGGGAAGCCATTTGAAAATAACAATGAATGCACAATTAGTAAAAAGGATTCTGGGGCACCAAAGAGCTGTCAAGAACTTTACTTAAAATCCATCCCTCTCGCCAACCTCTCACCCCCCGCTCTTCATTTCAAGCTCATCTCAAATGTCTTCTTCAGCCACCAAAGCTGCTGTCCCGCGTACGTTGTTCTTTCTCACAACTTCTTATACTCATCCTCTAAGTATTTCACCTGCAGTGTCAATGCAGGGACCGAGGAGACCAGTCTGGATCATGTTACCCTCACGGAGGCTTTCAAGGATGGCACGAAGTTCGATGCCTCGTACACCGCCGTCTTGAAGTCTGTCATGGGAAATGCAAAGTCGCGCAACGCGTTCATGAAAGCTTTCACGGAGCACACGAAATTGCATGCCTCTTATTTTACCGTATGTTTCGCATTTCTCATTTGAATATTTGTGTGTAGGTCCCACTCCATGGTTGACCTTCCTAAGGCGACTGAAATCAGCAAGTATGTATTGCTCTTGGAAGGCATTTCACATGTTTAACCTTGCCACCACAACGATAGTGACTTCAAGGCGTAGGTAGCTCTAACGGATCTGTCACATCCATTCTCATTTCCTTTACCAGTAACATTGAGCAACAACTCACTCCACCATTCGGTACAAGGGTTTCTTACAGTAAACATTTTGTTCGTTTGCATTGCTGAATGCTGAACAATCTACAGTCAAACTTTCTTTGTCAGAGGCACAAATTGGACTCTAAATGTGTATGCCTACCGACATTTCAAGTCGGACGATGTTACTTTGATCATAGTACATTCAGGTTCAACACCCTCCTGGGCACTCCAGATTGCCTGCACCTTCTGGACTACCCCAGGATCAACTGACCAACTCCAACGCCCGTTGACATACGATACCAAGATAGAAGACGACAAATACACTTGTAATGTTCAGCATCGTTCAGCATCATTCCCGTTACAATGAAACACATTTAACTGGGTATCTTCAGACCACATTGATTACACGAACGATATCAACATGATGGGACCCGATGGGAAGAATCCGATTGTCTTCAAAACCATATATAAAGACAACTTTACTGCGCAAGGCATGGCAGCCATCGTAGATGA
>JADNRY010000334.1:0-67736 GCA_015501585.1 Rhodocollybia butyracea
GACGGGCTCTACGGCTGATAACTAGATTCTCATGTCTGCCGATATCTTATCCTCTATCTCAGAATGATCAGATATGATATGATATGATTACACTGTCATTTCTCATTGCTCACGAGTCACATGAACAGAGTCGAGACTTGGCTCTACCAGATATGGTAAGTTACATAAGTGACCGGCCCTGAAATTTAACATGCAAGAAATTGACAGATGTCAGAACTTGCGAGAAATTGACACTTAGCCGAACTTGCGAGAAATTGGATGATCCAACTTGCGAGAAAATGACTATGTATTTATTCACACCTTTTGAACAGCATAGAAGTCAGTGAGACAGCGTTGATGTATGGGGGAGCAGTGGACCCCTAGGTGGTGGCAAGGTGGTCACGGTGGTCGAGGAAAAAGAAGCGAACATGAAGGCCTGACGCCCCACCTGCATCGGGTAGTTGGCCATAAAAACAATAGGCCCAAGCAGGTGATGAGACGAGTTAAAAAGACACATGATTGTCGGTTATTGAACAATAGGCTGGAGATAAGGTAGAGAGCAGCCAAATACAGTTCACGTCAGGTGATCAAGGTGTGACTACCATATATGGTGAAATTATCTTCAAAAAATCATTGTAAAAGCATTATAAAATTGAGTAGGCGCATTCCCTCTTATCGGTCTCATGAATCTATGGTAAGTTTTAGCTAAGAAATGATAGAGGAGTTTTCAAAATGCTACTGAGATAAGTAGGGTAAGAATAACAACAAAATATACAACTGTTTGGGCATGCATTGGTGTTCGAGATCATTTATCCAAGAGCCAGGAAGGATTCTATGGCCTTTGTATCTATCTCCAGTCCATGCCACCTGATAACTGCCTATATCTCGGTAGCGCACCTGCAATTATTCACTTGTTTTCTGGTGAGCAACCCTCTTTGGCATCCTCGAAGCTGTCTTGACATTCCCTTTGAGGTTTTTAGTCATTCACCAAGTATTTCCTGGGATGATACTGTATTTACTATCTGATGAACAAAACTTCGAGGCTTGTTTCTGCTACTCTTCTCTCAGATAGTCACTTTTTGTGAAAGTTTTGGTGGAACATTAGTCCTAAATATGTTTCCCACATATTCATGGCACGGATTGTGCATAGGTGGACAGAATAATTATCTACCTATTTATCTTCCTTTTTCAGTGAGAATTTCACCATATATGGTAGTCACACTTTGATCACCTGACGTGAACTGTATTTGGCTGCTCTCTACCTTACAATAAGATTACCGGTCATGCGTTAGTGACCCCCGCCTTATTATCACCTTATTGTTAATGATCGCCTAACGCAACGTTCCCTTCTTTTTTCCCAACCACCACCAACACCACAATTTTGAGTTCATCAACATCCACTGTCTGCTAAGCCCAAACTCATGAGTCAAACTTCGTGATAAGGTATGCTAATTTGGTGCCACTATTTCAGAGCAACACGCCGAGCAGCGATCGGTCTACACTGTCTCCCGGCACTACATCTAGTGCACCCGCTGTGCGCATTTAACCTGTTTTAAGAAACAATCCAAGTGCCGTTGATTAAACACTTTGTTCAAATGTGAAGTTTACGTTTGAAAACACCGAGTACTAATGATTAAAGTTGTTGTTTAATTTGCTGATTTAAATACCTATTTAACATACTTACAGTAAACAAAGCTGTAAGCTATCCAGGAGAATGACTTCAATAGTTCGTTTAAATGAAGTTTTAAACTTGTTTAAATAACACTGGACATGTCCGCCTATGATTAAAAAACATAGATCCGGATTCTTTTGACGTGGTAGAGACGAAGCAGCAATTCCGAGATTGAAAACAATTCGGCCACATGGAAAATGAAACAATACAATGCAAATGGACCCTCTGGATATATGTATGACTTTAAGGTTTAAACTCTACACGCTAGCCTTAGAACCCAAATTGAGACATAAGCGCCTCTTCAACAAAGGGTTCACCGTGCAGCGGGTGGTATTCGATTTGCTTGCGACCCTTTTCAGTATCCTGGTACCCGTGAGCCGAAAAAAGAGTGTTGAGCTATTGAATCATCCACTCTCCGATGTCCAGTACATGAACGTTTCTAACGTCCCTTCAAGTTTTATCTAGCCTGCTCTTGCTATTATATTATTCCCGTTACGTTTCTCCTCTTTCTTTCGCTGGGATGTCTTTTGGAGCCATTCACCAGCAAGCATTTCGCCTACGGTTTCACTACCTGCCAAAGTTCACCCTCGTCGTTCGATCTGCCTGTGTAATGGTGCTCATGTGTTCACGTTTCTGGTACTCAGGTCTAGGACCTCAGCAAAACCGTACTCGTCCGGTATAAAATCTGTATACATACCAATATTAAATTGATATTAAAATTACGTTTTGCTATCTGAAACTAACAACAATTCATCTCCAGCTGGCAGTGCTTTCTACTCAGTGCCTTGGGCTCTATGAGATATGAAGATATGGGGCTTGTAGAGTAATTTTGGTAATTGCATCACCTCCAATATTTGCTGAATGTTTGTGTATTTGTCTGGCAGAGTTGGTCTGGCACTTGTCTGGCACTTCAAGTACGTTGGACTCAACTCAATGAGCTCGTTGCGGTGTGCGACACCAATTTGAGCAAAGCCTGGTTTATGTGAAAACGCTCACTGTCCACAGTACATGCCCCCTTTTTTACCAGTTTCTGTTTGAATTCATTCTCTTCAATGTATTCGTTGGAGTATGTTGCTCGGTCGTTCCGCTGTTTGCCCTTGCCCCCTTCAGTGTCCTCGCGGGAGGTAAACATCGCACCGATGAGGAAGAGCAGCGCCGTAAGGAAGCGGGGAGGAAGGGCGCACTATGGCTGGTGATTGGGAATGAACTGATCTTGAAAGTCGCGAAGGACATCGGAGCAAGAAGTATTTCAGCGGGTGAGTTACTATCTCTTCTTTCCTTGCCAAAATCAATCTGAACGACTCGCAGCTGCAACTGCATATGTTGTGCAGAAAATGCCCTACGAATTCCCGATCATTGGAGGGCGCAAAATCGAAAACCTCAAAGATAATATTGAGGCGTTGGATCTTACCTGAGTGACGAACAGAACAAGGAGTTCGAGAGCGTCGGGCCGTTCGAAGTCGAATTTTATCGTAAGTCTACTAACTCGGAATGCCAGCTTGGCTTACTTTTTGTTCTGGCGTTACTGTATTACATTAGGGCGATGGTTCTAAGACGAATCTTCGTTTCAAAGATGGCGTTGAACATGGTGAGAATCCCCCACGCCAAAGTACTTCAACCTCAATGAGCATGGTTTAGTACTGGACAATGGAAATGCTTATGTAGGTAGTATTTGGCGGAACCACTATGTTTCTAGCAACAGAGACGATTTTTTACTCCGCGCTTTTTGCCTCGGTCTTCATATTCATAAGAAGACTCGGATTCATAACTGCGTCTTTTACTTCACAACCACCAGCAAGCATAATGCAAGGAACTTGTATGAACACTTCCTCTTTGTTTATGGTTTCCGACCATCACTTGGCCAACTAATTGTCATATGTTGGTCACAAGTTGGTCATATGAAACTGGCCAGCAGAAGCAATTCTACATTGAAAACATGCAAACATGCACAAGCAGTTTCCTGTCCCAAAAGCAAACACAGAATTAGTACAAGGTACCGTCACGACTAGTTTTACTAGCCCCAGCATCATACATGATGGTGATATCAACATTGTTCCCTGGCACAGGAACCGTGTATTCTGAATTACCATCTGAGTTATGGTGCTAATTGTCCAACAAAGTTGGCCTCATGCATCATCTTTGTATCGCATACCCATCCGTATTCGATCCCTTGATATCATCTTCTCCATCTCCGTCAAGAACAGCTCTATGCAAAGCCAGAAGTTACATCTCGACTCAAACTCGGAATTATTGTGGATCACCTGGTCGCTGCAATATTCGGCATGGGGTGGAGGCGGAAGAATTGGTGGGGAGTAGTCGGAATGGACGAGCCATACTTATAAAATCCCTACACCCCCAGCAAGATCCCCAGCGCTGACAACATGGCAGACACGTCAGTATGAAAGCGAGAGCCATATTTAGAATACACTCGCATTTACCCATGCAACTCAGACTTCAGTGAGTTATTTTTGAACACCCAAGGATTCTAGATCCGAATCTAGCTCTACGTATGATGATGTGGTAAGTATTGGACAAATTGACCCAGCTCATTGAACCCAAAGGCTATCCTACGGGCCTTCAAGTTGCGGAAAATTCTTAAAGTCAGATGCGCCTATAATAGCTTCTATCAGGCTTGGGGTATTTGAAGAAAATCTCTTTTTTATCTCAACTTCAACACAACGGGCACTAACTCAAATATGCCTCCTTCTCTATCGTCCTCGACTTATTATTTTAGTGTCGGTCTAGGAGGGATGCTCTATGGAGTTTTCCTTGCTTTAACAGCCATAGCAGCTGTTCTTGACATCAAACATCGCCGAAGTCGTCCACTGCATGAACAAACTATTCTTCATGGACGCGGAGGTGTATTATTTGCATCTGCAGGTCCCAGAAATATGCGTCGGCAGAGCTGGCTTAAGGCGAAATACTTGGCTCGCTTCATGATTCCATTTAAATTTTCATTTTCTCAAGTCGTGACAGTCTTGTTGGGTATCATTATCACTACAGTCAGTATGGTTCTTATGTTCAATAATTAAGATATTCATTGACTAACTTTGGTTTTCCCATAGCACCGGGGTAACCTCATGTATCGAGGATGTATGATGTTTGTGGTGTTCGGTGGTGGTCAGGCTGGAGAGAATTTTCTTGATGACCCATCTCAATCGAGTGAAACAATATCCAACGTGTCTATCGCACTCACTTCGTTGATATTTGATGCCGCCATGGTACGAGTCCTGCCCTTACTCTCTGTAAATATTTAACAATCCAGTGCCCCAGTGCTATCGTCTACGAGTATTCTACATTGATACTTGGATGGTTATAGTGATACCTGCGTTGACGTTTGTTGGACAAATCGGTAAGTACTGTAATGTAATGTCGTGCGTTTGCATCATTGACCATCCGAGTTCTAGTGACCGCAATTATAATCAGTGTCTCCCTTACTCAAACTACTCCTGGCTCATCTAAGCCGTGGAGCCTGGTTACATCTTATGCGGCCCTGACCTTGGTGTATGTGCCTTACTCTAATGTTCTGAGTATAAATAATAAGACCTCCACGCCACGTCCCTCAGTACAAATGTTTACTGCACAGGTCTAGACTCCAGTCCATTTTCAAGTTGATAGAATGTGTGCTGACCTGGTTTTAAATCAGGGGGAATCAGCCTTCAAATTTGGAGACACAATCACCGACTTGCTTCAGCCGGAATTGGTAGATCGTTGAATTCCTCGGTAAGAACTCATTTTTATCATAACCAGTAGCGTCCTATTTCTCAACGTCTTACCGTTTCAATTTTTATTGTAGATTGGCATCCTTGGGATCCTAATTGAGAGTTCGCTTCTCTATACGTATGTTTGTCTTTTTCAAGTTTAAACACATACGAGCTAAATTACTAATCCCACCCAAAGAGGCTGGAACATTGTCTACATATTTGCATATGCCATTGGAACGAACAAGCACTCCTCCCAGTCTGCCCTCAATGATTTTCTCATCGACACGTGGATTCCTCTCGCCGGGGTATCATTTGTTCTGATCACAGTACGTGTGGACTGGGCAGGGATGCGATGTCCGAAGTTAACAACAGCTTCTCGAGAACCGGCAATGGAAAATAATCCATGGTGCCACGTCAAGAACTAGAGGACCACTGACTTTTGCAGTCGGGCCCACTAGTCTTGTTTCAATGGAGATTAGAGAGGAAGAGGACATAGAAGCTCAGGATCCACCTCTTCACCACAGACAAGGCTCAAATGCTTCTGATACGACAGCAGTGTTACCCACCATGGACAGTATGGCACTAATAGTTCTGAAAGAAAGGAAAGCTTTTGAAGCGTTGAAGTGTTTATTCTGATAAGCTTTGTATCACCGTGATTAGACCACGGAAAGTCTTCCACTGAAATAAACTGTAATTTCACTCGTATTTCTCATTGTGTTTTCTTATGTTGTATCGGTCTACTACCCGATAATCGACCGGATCAAGATTTAATATTTAAGCCTAATGGACAGAGCTCTGCATTCCCCTCGGACAGATAAGGCAGCTCTATCAAGCCAGTCATTTACAACCCAGAACAAGAAATCCACCACGTAGAAGATGAGAGACTCTGTCAGCGGTCACTTGAACCAGCCCAATTATGTGAGTATCTTTGTGTATGATCTCAGATTCATTTGTTAGCAAGCTCTACTTGACCAGACCGAGGAAGTCCTCTACCCCTGATCTTGGGATTGTCGACGTACTTGCTACAAGGCTTGAACACACCGAATTTTCGCTAATGAAACTGTTCCAGGGGCTACCAAATACATCGTTCACATACAAATGGATAACGACGGTAATCAGGTTATCCTTCTGCGAGGATCAACACTACCTGCCGTCTTGGGCATCATTATGAACAAGCTTTGCACACGAGCCCGAAAGCGGTCCTAAAACAGACATAAAATCGTCAAATGCGTCTGTCCCAAAATAATAATAATAAACAAGACCCCGAACTCACATCCCTTTCAAATATCTTCATCAGCGGCTTCACATCCTCTTTCCTCCACCCATTATTCGCCAGCTGTTTATCCTGTAACGTCCCTGCATTCAAAAACTTGATAATCAGATTCTGGAAGTCCTTCGGCTTCGAATCAAACTCCTCTATCGTCTCGGGGAACTTCTTCTCTAGCCTGTCCTTCTCTAGCTGCGCAAGACGCCGAGCCTCTTCTTGTCGCCGTTGTTCGTTGTATCGTTCCTGTTCTGCACGTTCTGCTTCGAGTTTGCGTTGAGCTTCTTCGTGCGCTTGGGCTCGTTGGAGCTTTTTGTGGAGAGCGACGAGGCGAGTGCAGTACGTGTGGTTGTGTCGGGAGATGGAAGGGAGATGGGCCGGGGATGGGGAGGTTAGGGAGAATGGGTACGGAGGTTTTGAGTCGTAGAGGTTCTGAAAGGTTAGATAGGTTTATTATGCAATTATTTGATGGATATAGGGAGAGGACACACACTTTTTGGAAATCCGAAACCTCAATCATCTCTTTCACATCGTCCTCCGTGTAGTTCTTGAATGAAGCATTGGGATTATCGGTAATCTCGCGCTTCATCCACTCCCTGGGATCTTCATCGTAAACTTCATTTCGACTGCGATACCTATCCTCGACATCGTCCAGGTACTCTGTGGCGTTCAGATCGTATATCCTTGAGAGAAGATTAGCGTGGTTTTTACGAAGCTCGTCGATTTCTTTTCGAACTGAGAGAGATGTTTCAGGTTCGGGTTTAGTCCAGTCGGTGTTCATGATTGTGTCGAAGCTAAATAGACCATGGGTTGAAATAATCTGTAAAAGAAAAGCCAGAAGTTTTACTTGCCTGGGTAGTTTTATGGTATTCAGGCGTAATACTTCGATGGCGTGTTCGTGTACTTCTAATGTTTGACCGAGTGTAGTAGGCTTATCGGTGAATCCATTATGGTCTTTGTATTTCCTACTAGGAAGACGTAGACCGCGGCGAGCAGGAGGTGGAGGGGGAACAGACATTCAGTTCCCGAGCCAGAATTACTGAGAGAGTGATTGAGGATTCGAAAGAGAGCCTTCACTCTGTGTGGCGCCTCGTGGTGGTCATGGAACAAGAGAATTGGCGCCCTGTAGCCTTGGCGTCTAACTATGCCGTTCATCTCCGCCTCGTAGTAAGTGCTGTATTCAAATATCCGTTAGTCTCGTTAAAGCTAGACAGGTGCTCCGCGCTCAGCTTCTGTTGGCTATACCGAATTGGACGTCACGACTAATACTTATCTAGTTAAATGCCAGAGAACTGTGGGGCCTCATGACTCAAGGCTTTGCGTTCTTGAAAGGAACTTGCACAGCACAGCGGGAACTCGTTCACTGAAGAAAAATACTGTTCCGACTGTTCCGAGAATCCATATTCTTAAGCCCAAATTTTTTCCGCATATCTGTTTCTTACCGTCTACCTGTTTCAACCCCCCACTGAGTTTTAATTTCTTCTTATTTCTTGATAAAAAATGGCTACCAAGAAGGGAAAGACCCCTCAGGAGTTCGCCAGTGCGTGCATACCGCTTCCTACTCACATATGTACCTTCGTTGAAGCTCAATGGTCGAAACCTTTTCCCCCCATTCCTCATAGTGGATTTCATGATGGGCGGTGTTTCTGCTGCAGGTTCGTTCGTTAGGTTGCTCCTTCAAGTATTCCCCCACAGACTCTACGTACCCTGCTCTTTACAGTCTCGAAGACCGCCGCGGCTCCCATTGAGCGAATCAAGCTATTGATTCAGAACCAGGACGAGATGGCGCGTTTCTTAAAAGTCCGTTTTGACCTATTGTTAAAACCAAAAAATGCACTATTAGATCAAACAAGGTCGTCTCGCAACACCCTACAAAGGTATCGGTGAGGCCTTCAAACGTACCGTCGGCGACGAAGGGTTTCTCGCGCTGTGGCGAGGCAACGGCACCAACGTCGCGCGGTACTTCCCTACCCAGGCCTTGAACTTTGCTTTCAGTCCGTGATCCTGCCTATTTCTCATTCTCTCCGCCATTAACGCGTATTAAACAGAGGATTACTTCAAGTCGCTTTTAGGCTTCAAGAAAAACGATGGGTACTGGACCTGGTTCGCGGGAAACATCGCCTCGGGTGCTGCTGCTGGTGCTTCATCGCAAATCTTTGTGTACTCGCTCGACTATGCGCGTACGCGTCTTGCGAATGACGCCAAGTCGGTTACGAAAGGTGGAGGGGAACGTCAGGTAAGCGCGCTTTGGTTTTTTTTTTTTTGTCCGAATGCGATTCTGATACATTTTTTTTTGATTAGTTCAACGGTCTTGTTGATGTTTACCGCAAGACCCTCGCTTCTGATGGTATTGCCGGTCTGTACCGTGGTTTCGTTCCTTCCATCGCTGGTATCATCGTTTACCGTGGTTTTTACTTTGGTCTCTTCGATTCTCTCAGTGAGTGAACCTTGTTTTTTTCAATAGCACATTTTTTACTGACCTTTTTCCTTTTCAGAGCCTGTTGTTCTCGTCGGTCCTCTCGAAGGTTCATTCCTCGCTGCTTTCGCTCTCGGATGGGTCGTTACCAACGCTGCTGGACTTGCCTCTTACCCCCTCGACACTATCCGTCGTCGTATGATGATGACTTCCGGTACTGCCGTCAAGTACAAGTCTATGTTCGACGCCGGATCTCAGGTACATCCATAATACCCCACTATGTCTATCGAGTTTTTCACTGATTTTGTGTCATTATCGTAGATCGTTGCCAGGGAAGGTGTTAGATCTCTCTTCAAGGGATTTGGAGCTAACATCCTCCGTGCCGTTGCTGGTGCTGGTGTGCTATCACTGTACGATAAGGCTCAGGAGGTCATGTTTGGCAAGGTCTACTCTGGTGGTACGAATTCTTCTTATCCTATCCCGGAACCCTAAGGTTCTCACGTCCTATCGTTTTTATCAGGATCTGGTTAAGCCCGTTAAGCCTTTTTCCAATGGCGTGTTTGTAGACTTGCAATTTTTGGCTGAGTAGGTTTGTCAGTGATTTCATTATCGTCTTTGTTGAGATAACTACTTCGTACGATATCCTGGGCTTTGACATTGCCTATTATATTTCCTTCCTCTCGTTTCTACAGACTACATACAAGACATCTTACTTATATATCTACGTATCTTACAGTTTCACCTCCCTCAGTTGTACCGATACCGTTCAACTGAGGTGAGCTTTCTTTTCTTTCATACTTTACTATCAGATTAGTTACTTGATTGGTAGATATATTTTCGTCTACAGGTAGCTACTACTAGTTGTACCGATACCGTTCAACTGAGATATATTTTCGTCTAGAGTCTTTGTATTTCCTGCTAGGCCGACGCAAACCGCAAGAGGAGGAGACATCGAAGTTCCCAGGCCGGAATTACTGAGAGAGTGATTCAGGATTCGAAAAGAGCCTTCACTCTATGGCGCCTCGTGGTGGTCATGGAATAAGAGAATTGACGCCCTTGGCTTAACCGACGACGCTTCGGCGTCAAACTACCAGCTTAGTTACACGACGCGCCGCTCATCTCCGCCTCATAAAATGGAGAGAGTTCTGGTTAAGCATTTCTCTTCAGCTAGCCATCAAATGATACTCAGCGCTCAGCGCTCAGCCTCAGTTAGCTATCCGGATCGTAGCACTATCTTAACCAATTGGATGTCTATGATTACTACTTATCTAGTGTCGGACAGCGTTCTACCGATTTAACTCCCAGAGAAACAGTGCCCCATGATATTGCGCTCTGCAAGGGAACGTGCACAGCACAGCAGTGCGGTTGTTTAGTTCGTTTCGCGAATTCTTCGGCGTCGAGTTTACAAAGAAAAAGCAATCAAATTCTCAAAGGCAAAAACGTTTCGACCGCACATTATCATCGCTGCCCCGCAATCTTCTGAGCGAAATCCAAAGCCGCACACGACAAGCACACGAATCGAGAGAAAAGTGGGTCCCCGGCCCGATTCAATTCCTCGACACGGATTGTTCCGATCCTGCCGAAAATCCTTCTTAAGCCAAAAAATTTTCCCGACACTTGTCTCTTACCGTCTACCACCAACCCCACTCAGTTTTTTAATTTCTCCTTATCTCTTTTCAAAAAAATGGCCACCAAGAAGGGAAAGACTCCCCAGGATTTCGCCAGTGCGTACCGCGTCTTACTCACAAGTTCCTTCGTTGAACCTCATTGTTTTTTCTTCGTTCTTTATAGTGGATTTCATGATGGGTGGTGTTTCTGCTGCAGGTTCGTTAAGGCGTTCTTCTAGTACCTCCTCATAGGTTTTAACACGCCTTTTCTTTATAGTCTCGAAGACTGCCGCAGCTCCCATTGAGCGAATCAAACTGTTAATTCAGAACCAGGATGAAATGGTGCGTTCCTTATACTCTCTCGACCTTTTACCTGTTGCTAACAATGCATTGTTAGATTAAACAAGGTCGTCTCGCCACACCCTACAAGGGTATCGGCGAAGCCTTCAAGCGTACTGTCGGTGACGAAGGTTTCCTCGCACTGTGGCGAGGAAACACCGCCAATGTCGTGCGGTACTTCCCTACCCAAGCCTTGAACTTTGCTTTCAGTCTGTGTCTATCCATTTCTCTCTCGCCAGCCTATTGACGCGTATAAAACAGAGGATTACTTCAAGTCGCTTTTCGGCTTCAAGAAAAACGATGGGTACTGGACCTGGTTCGCAGGAAACATCGCTTCTGGTGCCGGTGCTGGTGCTTCATCGCTGCTCTTTGTGTACTCGCTCGACTACGCTCGTACGCGTCTTGCGAACGACGCCAAGTCGGCGACCAAGGGTGGAGGGGACCGTCAGGTACGCACGCTTTGTGTTTTCTTTTTATTGTCTGAATACAATGCTAATATTTTTTTTTCCGACTAGTTCAACGGTCTTGTTGATGTTTACCGCAAGACCCTCGCTTCTGATGGTATTGCCGGTCTGTACCGTGGTTTCGTTCCGTCCGTCGTTGGTATCATTGTCTACCGTGGTCTTTACTTCGGTCTCTTCGATTCTCTCAGTGCGTAAACCCGTTTTTTTATTACATTTTTAAAACTGACTTTTTCTTTTCGCCTTCAGAGCCTGTCGTCCTCGTCGGTCCTCTCGAAGGTTCCTTCCTCGCTGCTTTCGCTCTCGGATGGGTCGTCACCAACGCTGCTGGACTTGCCTCTTACCCTCTTGACACTATTCGTCGTCGTATGATGATGACTTCTGGTGCCGCCGTCAAGTACAAGTCTATGTTCGATGCTGGATCTCAGGTATGTCTATAACACCCCCCTGCATTCGTCAGGTTTCTCATTGATTTTCGTATTATAGATTGTTGCCAAGGAAGGTGTCCGATCTCTCTTCAAGGGTGCTGGAGCCAACATTCTCCGTGCCGTCGCTGGTGCTGGTGTGCTATCACTGTACGACAAGGCTCAGGAGGTTATGTTCGGCAAGGTCTACTCTGGTGGTATGTCTTCTTTTCTTCATCCTACTCCAAGGTTTTCACATCCCATCGTTTTTACTAGGATCTGGCTAAGCCTGTCGACCCTCTCATGCGTTTCAGTGATGGAGTTGCCTATAGACTTTATTAGACTTGTTGTCCCTCTTTCCTCTCTGGTCCATGGCGTTCCCATTGGTTTGGTGGCTGCGGTTGTTGTGCCATCTGGGTTTATGTGTGGCATAGAGGGTAATACTCTGCTGTGCCCCGCTTTTATATATCTCTACTTTAGTATCAGCCTTATTTTTGACCAGATTTGGAGAATTAAAAAATTAGACAAGCCAGATGGTTTTTCGTGTGATTTGAGAGGAGGGGAGACACTGATGTGGGACTACCCGTCAATGAATTAGAAAGTTTACGACGTGTCTAACAGTGAGTGGTTGAAAACCTCCACCATCTTATCATCTTGCGCGCTAAAATTTATGAGTCGGTCACTGTCTCCGAGTCCTCAATAACCAATCAATGGCACTTGTTACTGGAAATAACATGGCACGCTCTGACTCGTTTCTGCATCGAAGCGATCGTTCTCTTCCTTCAAGCATTATTCATCCTACCCAGACTTATTTCTGCCACAGAAAATTTCGCGCAGTATGTCGAAGAGATAATCTTTAACGGTTGAACGTTCAAATAACTACTCCCTGACTCCAGTCCTTGGTATTTAAAGAGCGGCTGTAGGTTTTGGCCACTTCGCTGTACCACGGTCCACCCTCAGCCCCAGTGAGAAGTCGCACTGGGTTTGTCTGTGCTTTTATATTGAAAAGTGGCTGATTTCTGGGCACCAGGCTGATCAACATATAAATCCAGCCAACCTCAGCCAGTCTCGGCCCTGCCCAGTGTGGAAGTGAAAACTCATGCTGAGCTTATGTATTGAAAGCTGTAATTGAATGAAATGGGCATCAGCCCAACACTGTGCAGAGCTGAGATAGGCTGAGATAGACCGAGATTAACAGAGCTCAACCACTTCACAGCTGCTGCCCAGAAATCGGCCACTTTTCAATATAAAAGCACAGATCAACCCAGTGTGGCTTTTTACTGGGCCTCAGCCCTCAAGGCCTCTTGATCGCCAAAAAAGTCCAGGCTAGTCGCTGCATTTTCAAGACGAGGTGGATATCATTAGTGGCGCTCGATAGCAAGTTGTCGAGGCTCAGGTTGAGAAAGCCAACGGTTATCGGAGCGAATACTTCTTCGACAGTGGAAACACCGAAAGAACTTACTGGATTGAGCCTTCAGGGGTATGGTGTCTGTTCAATCGGGACTCTTGTTTCTGCAGCTGAGGTATTCCGAGTCGCCACTTCTGGGAAGCCCTTGAATGTCTCAGAGCTTTCTTCGTTGGGTGATCTGACGCCATCTACACCCTGGACGTAAACACCTTCTGCACGCGACGCGTTGTCTTCCTGGCGCGAACACATTCGAGTCACTGGTCCTCTACCACATAAATGTTATACAGAATAGATCGAGCCATAAGGGCCTTAGGATTGGATAACGACAAAGCTGCTAGAAGATTGATTCACGATTTGTGGAAAAATGGAGACGTTGAACTTATGAACATCCTTCATGATTACGCACTCACCAGAAAAATCGGTATGGTCAACCCTCAACGCGGCTAATCGGTCGGAATGACATTATTGTTTCTATCTAGTAGATGCGAATCATAGTAGGTAAAACTCCGGCGTCTACTTCTTCAACCTAAGAGTGTCCTTGGGTTCGTGAAGCATAGATTTCTGACGAAAACAAATGAGCAGCATCGAAGAGACGGATAGACGAAGATAGTCACATCGGTTTGGTTCGAGTTATGACAGAGGCTCTCGTCTTCGGGTATGAAGATTCCGGTAGTCTTCCAAATTTTCCTGGTAAAAGTACCTCAAAAAATATCACTACGATGCTCCAACAAGCCCCAGGATCAAGCACATACCTTGATACAATGTATGGGGTACAGGATACACAAGGTACTGTACTAGGTAGTAATATGTCCGAGCCAAATCCTCCAACTTGCGACGAGAACGATACCGAATAGTGAATTACACAAGTATGCCTTCACTCAGAATAACTTTCAGATCCTAGAATCTCTGCCTTCCATTCCTGCAATGGCACATCCTCTACAAAACACCTCTCAGCTTCGACTGGCAAACCCTGAAAAAAATTCTCCACCACTTCCAGTACAGACTTGGACCTTGAGCTTGAATCATCATCGATCGCTAGCAGATTGACACGCTGTAATGTACACCCTGACCGCTTTACTACCTCATTCAGCTCGTTAAGAGTAGATTCAGGTTCATAAGCATCCCATTGTCGAAGTTCGTGAAAGCTAGACAACATAACACTCAGTTTCGTCAACTTGGGGAGTGTAACACAGTTCCAGGCCCCATTTTCCATCCCTCCATAAGTAATATCCCCACCGACACTTAAGGACAAGAGGGATGACTGACAAGTAATTTGATTAGCGTCACGATCTTCTGTGAATCTGAAAGATCGGAGGCTCAAGAACTCCAAACAAGGGCACACGTGGAGCAACCTGGCAAGAGATACACCCCTGTAGCACCTAACTTTTAAAACCTTCAAGTTTCGGCTCGCTATGACATCTGCGTATGACTCCGAAAGCTCCGATATTTCCAGTTTCTGGAGAGGAGGGCGACACTCTAGGATTGGATTGTGGACAGAACGATCATCAGATCGAAATGACAGATCTTCAAGAAGAGGAAAGCGTGTAGAGGAGGGTTTGAAAGGGAATACACTGTCAATCTGTTGTAGAACCAAAAAGGACAATGCAGCCTGTCTCCATCTATGAGCCTGCGCTACCAACATGGTAGTGATGACAGTAACAACTGTAGGGCTTGGACGTCGTTCTAAAGAAATTGTAATACTCATAGGTACCGATACTCCCGATCGCAGAATGCATTCATTCAGAAATGCAGTCACTTCAGTAGTGGGCAGCTTACCCCAATAGGCATAAGTGATATGAGCGACCTTTATCCTGGACCAGAAAGTAGGGTATGAGATAGCCTCATGTCGCCACCAAAAGCAGATCCAGGTGAATAAGAAGATACACCCAGACAACCTGCGAAACTTCCGGGTTGAGTAGGTAATACCAGGATAAGTGGATGTCTCGATAACTAGACGAAAGATTATTATCAAAATGTCCGAGGGAAGGGTTCGAATGGAAGCTAACAGAGATTCCTGAAGTTTCAGGACCCTCGAAATCTGGATACGAATGGGTCTCTCGGAGCAAGTCTTCAGATCGCGTCGGGTCTGATCAATTAAAGCGCGTAAGGTAGCTCGGGCTACAGGAGAGCTGGGAATATTGTTGTGGCGGCTTTTGTCGAGGAATTCTGTGTAGAGTGCCTGGTAAGCGGATCCAAGGGAAGAGCACGTCTGGTAATGCCTGGAAGTCAAGCTTTTAGAGTCCAACTGACTATGCGGTTGAAGATTGGCCTCGGACATGGTGGTTGCAAGCGAAGCACGCACGCGGTTCACGTGATGTAATTCTAAGTACATCGCAAGTTCCAATTAGGATGCGAATCCAAAGATCATAAGTAAAACCAGGACAAAAGAGTGGCATGGTTACGTCAAGTAGCAAAATGAACAAGCATTGAAGAGATCGATAGGATTGCGTTTGTTCTAGTTCAAGAATTGAGTGAGTCTCGCGAAAAGAATCTCCTATCTTCTAAGGAACTTCTGGGGGCTCGGCATTGGGAGATCCTCGTAGTGCTCCCTTCAAACATGCTCCATTGATCTAGTACACATAAGAGAGCTAGGGTCACAGAACTTGAATACACGAAGTAGTATGGAACTACTATAGAAGTTGTCCTCGAGTATCAACGAAACAGCTATACGCAAGCACCGCCATCACTCGTAATCCCTTTCAGCCTTCAAAGCTTCAATTTCCGCTTCAATTTCTGCAACGACACACCCTCTACAAAACGCCCCTCAGCTTTGACTAGCAAATCCTCAAAAAACTCCTCCCCAATTCTGAGTTGAGACTTGGGCCTTAAGCCATATTGGCCCGCATACGTTAGCAGATTGACGCGTTGTAATGCACACTCCGACCGCTTGACTACCTCTTTCAGCTCGCTAAGAGCCCGAGAGCCATGATGCCCTTCAAAAGACGCTTTCCGCCGTCGAGACCACCGAATAAAGCCAGGCAGTGAAACATTCAATTTCGTCAACCTGGGAAGTGTAACACAGTTCCAAGCCCCTTTGCCAACCTCTTCATGGGCAATGTTCCCACCGATGTCTAAGGTTAAGAGGGAGGACGAACAAGTGATTTGACTGGCATTAGCATTTCCTGCGAATTTAAAAGATTGGACCCTCAAGAACTCCAAACAAGGACACAATTGGAGTAGCCTGGCAAGAGATACACCCCTGTAGTGCCTAATTTTCAAGACCTTCAAGTTTTGACTTCTGTGTATGACTCCGAGAGTTCCAATATTTCTAGTTTCTGGAGAGGAGGGCGACAATGCAGGATTGGATTGTGGAGAGAATCATGATCGGCGCACCGAAAAGATAAATCTTCAAGAAGAGGAAGATGTCCAGGGAGGGATTCCTGGGAGAACATGACTTCAGACTGGCTAAGAGAGCCAAACTTTCTCAACGCAGCTTGTCTCCATCTATGAGCCTGCACTACCAAGATGGCAGTGATGATTGACAGTCGGAGGACTTGGATCCCACTGCCGAAGTTGTAAAGAAATAGTAACCCTCATAGGTGTCGATACTCCCAATCGCAAACGCATTCATTTAGAAATAGAACCACTTCAGTAGGTGGTTCATTCCAAAAGGCATGAGTAACCTTTATCCAGGACCAGAAAGTAGGATATGAGAAAGCCTCATATCGCCACCAAGAGCAGACCCAGGTGAATAAGAAGATACACCCAGATAGCTTGGAAGGGTTCTAGGATGAGTAGGTTATACCAGGATAAGTGGATGTCTTGATGACTAGTCGAAAAGATTTCTATCAAAACATCCGAGGGAAGGGTTCAAATAAGAGCCAACAGAGATTCCTGCACTTTCAGGACCCTCGAAATCTGGCTACAAGTAGTACTCCCTGAGCATATTTGCGGATCGCGTCGGGTTTGATCGATTAGAGCGTGTAACCCGGCTCGGGCAACAGGAGAGGTGGGAATGTCGTTGTGGCAACTTTTGGCGAGGAGTTCTGCATAGAGTGCCTGATAGGCAGGTTGGCTTTCAGGGGAAGAGCACATCTGAGAAGGTGCAGAGGTTAAGCTTTTAGAGTATAACTGATTATGCGATGGGACATTGGCTTTGGATATGATCGTGCTACTGGTTGTAAGCCAAAAGTTATGGAGGACGCAGCGGAGGGCCGCGCCGCTACCCAACCCGGCACGGCAGCACTAAGCACCTCGTATCCTAAACCTGATAAGCACCTAATGCCTCGAATAACTAAGATCCTGAATAGATTTGAATAGAAATTATGGCCACCCAAAATCGGAGAAATGTCTTTCAGATGATCATTCCGAAGACTCTCCGAGCGTTCTCTCAATCTCAGTTTTCGGAATCATTCAACCATATTCGATTACGTCTATGATCAACCTCCGTCAACAGGTATCGAACTAACAGCGTAACAGCCTCACCCAGGCCACCAGATTTGCACGTATAGTGGCCGTGAACGCAGCGGCCTTACCAGTGAAGATTCATTGACGGACACATACTTCTTCGAGACGTCATACAAAAGAGCTGAACGCAAGCCCCAATCCACCCAAGTATCAGCATCCACCCAGAAGTAATTCGAATTTCCGAGATATCCCACTGATGGTGGACCACTCTGCGTTCCATGAGACGGAGGAAAGGTGCTCGGATCGGCGGGGTTCTACAAGAACACATGATTCGCGTTCAATGATTTGCAACGAAAAAGAAAAAGTCGACTCACATAGGTTTTCAAAGGCAGAGTTAATATAAACGGTGTCGGCGCTGTCTGCATAGTGTCCACCCCATCAAGGATCGGCTCGGGGACTCTCGATTCTGCCGTCTTCAATGAAGATGGAATACCGCGCCAATAGGCAAAAGAGGGACGAAAGCAAGTCCTCCGACTACACCATACAGTGGGATTCGCATTAGCCTCCGATCTTCTTCCTATACTCGATGAAGTGAGGTTGGGGTTAGATGTATTGGAAGCGGGAGATTCTGTTGCTGTTGGGAACGTACTTGAAGGCCCGCCACGAATTCGGATAGATCTAAAGCGTGAGTTTTTTTGATCTACGTGTGATGAAGATAGTACTCGCCTTCTTGAGCTTCGGCAAGAGTGATATCAAAGGCAGCGTGGAGACCCTGATTAGAGTCTATGAGCATGAAAACCAAAGGGAGAATATGCAACGTACGGATAACTCTGAAATGCCCAGTTTTGGGATCGCGGTCTCCGGCGGCACAGATCAAGACAAAATGACAAGCAAAAACGCACACAGAATCGTATACTGATACTATGCAGCAATTCGAAGACCGATGATGGCCATCTAAGTAGGAGGCAGTAGTATCGTCGATTCGATATCGAGTCAGTTGAGTAACTTCAATATTGCTCCCGTTAGATATCGATAGCTGGCTCCTTTTTCACTCGCACATGCGCTTTAAGCGCTGTAAAACACGCTCGGACAGCTCGGACTATTGCCTACTGGACCTAATAGATTGAAGTATACCTGTATAGCGAGGATATTTAGGATGAAAAAAAAAACACTTTAAGCATGGTAAGAACGCCGTTAACAGTAGAGCTACTAGAGACATACATAGAGCTCCTAGGCACCCTGCAACTTGACAGGAACTCTTGGCCTTAACGAGTAGACCCACTAGTAGGAAGATGCTATTTGGATAGAAGGCCACTGTAAACACGACTCGCTAACGGAAACGCATGGGGATACAAGGCTGGAATATTTAAACTTGGCATCACTGCTCATACGGGCATAGCACGCAAGACCAGAAGAAAAAAGTTGTGAAGGTTAGTTATCGAACCGAACCAAAAGGGGTATGATAAGTTTCCAATTCGTTGTGCGGCTTCCTGAATCTGCAATGGCAAGATAAGACGAGGAGAATTGTACCAGTCTGTTTAAGTTGTGTCATCATGTCGCAGAGTCGATAGTAGTCGATAGTACGTAGTCCGAGCAGGTTGTCCTACCCGACACTCGAAGGAAGAAGAGCGCCGATTCTATAGAGTTATAGTAGTGGCCACAGACTATGAATCCTGACTCGGTACTTCAGAGGAGGGTTTATGACCACACAAGGTGGAGCATGAGCAATCCTCATGTAGCCTTCTCCCCAAACGCAGGTCCAGACGAGTAAAGATACGCCCCAAATAGAGTAGCTTGCACCGATAGGAAGGGTTCGAATGAGAGCCAGGAGAGATTTCTGCGGTTCTAGGACCTGGTTACGACTCGTACTCTATGAGCATGTTTACGTCGGAGGCCCGGCCCGCGTGTACTACAGAAGAGTTGGGAATGTCGTTGTGCATTGAGTGGTAGCAGAAGGTTGAAACGTCAAACGAAACGAAATTCGCGTTCACGTGAGGACGTGATGCCATGCTAAGCGCTTAGTGCCCTCTCTTATCCACCAACACAACCCACAGATAAGCACCTAATGGCTCGGATAT
Organism: Rhodocollybia butyracea; assembly: GCA_015501585.1. Classification (NCBI taxonomy): domain Eukaryota; kingdom Fungi; phylum Basidiomycota; class Agaricomycetes; order Agaricales; family Omphalotaceae; genus Rhodocollybia; species Rhodocollybia butyracea. Next base: position 19,680 of record JADNRY010000334.1, read on the forward strand.
CTACTTGTAATTCTGAATAAAAAGTGATGGCTTCCCTTCCAATCATCATTCCAAAGACACCCCGGGCATGCAACTCTCGAAATCGTTCAAGCACTCTGCCGTTTATGATCATCCTCTGTCAGCAGCGATCGTACTGCTAGTAATGGCCTAAAAGCCTCACCTGGATCGCTAGATAAAGTGGATATGAATAGTAGAAAGTTAAGTTTGGTTTTGGTTCCCAACACAAAGTTTGCTGGGTGTCAGTTCAACTTACACCTTACACTTCGTGCAAATCGGTACAGTGGGATGCAATTGTTCTTAAAGAATAAACATTATTTATGATCATATACTTTAAGAAAACCTATAAGTATTCTTTAAGTATTCTTTAAGTCATGCTTTAAGTATTTAATGTCGCCTGTAGTATTTCCTCACACCAAATATTTCTTAAGATACTTTATTTCTGAACATCCTTTACTTATTTCTTTAATTCTTAAGAAATTTCCTTAAGATCAATGCTGTTAACAAGTCATTCCCCTGTGCGCAAATATTCATTAAGGAAAAAATCTTACTTGCTTCTTAAGAACGATTCATTAAGAAATTGTTCTTAAGAGCAATAAGAAGCATACAAGCAAAAAGAAGCTCACCGCCTCTTCCCCCAACATTTCATGACATTGGCCGCCGACCACGTCACCACATGCAAGCCCGGCGCGCTGAATCCAAGAACTATCCTCACAAGCAGGGGGCCGGGGGGATGGGGATGGGGGAAAACAGCTGCAATTCAACAAGTGGTTGAGCATTAATAATGCTTTTGTCTATTGTTTGAAAAGACAAAGGAGTGCTCAAACAATAGACAAAAGGTGTGACTCAGGGTGGCCCATGCTGAAGAGATACTTATTGTCATTTCCGAGTGCTACTGTAACGTGGGTCCCAGCTGTTCCTAATAACAACACTTTGATATCACTTTGCATCAAGTATGATACCTCAGGCTGTACGATACATAGGCAGGAGGGGGGTTGAAAGAGAGATGCGGCCCGCGGGTGGTCAAGCATTGAAAAGTACTTCTGTCTACTTTATGCTCAGCGGCAGCAACGACTGCAGCAAATGGACTCTATTGTTTGAAAGGACAAAATAAGATTGGACAAAGCCCATGCCGACTCTTATTGTATTTTCAGAGCGCCCTAGTCCAACAACAGCCGGCGGTGCTACCGGGTGCTTTGACCCATCACATGGTTGATGCAAATGGGCGCTAACATCACTTCGCTTCTTTCTTTCTTTCATCCTCCAACCTCGTTGCGCCACATCGGCTCAACCAATCCACTGTCTGTCACTCCTGAGCCCTGCCTACCACTTGGTGTGGTGGCTCTAACAGACTTTCAACTCACAGATTGTTGGCGCACCTTCTCGGTTCAAGATTGACTTGTGTGCTGTAGTGGCGCTAGGTGCAAAAGAGGCAAGGAATACCCTCCTTAAAAATTCCTTAAGATTGATGTCTTTGATGTGAGTTTGTGATATTCTTCTGATCTTAAGAAATTGTTCTTAAACACTCCTTTAAGATCATACCTCAAACCATGGCATTCTCGTGTCCACTGGTGAGCTTTGAGAGTACTCTTAAGAAATAGCTTTATTAAAGATTTCTTAAGATTGTCATCTTTGAACAGTTCACAACACTCCGCTTCCAAGGTGATTTCATGATTTTATAGTTCTTAAGTAGTTGTATAAGTAGTATGTACTTCTTAAAGTACTTTAAAGTACATGATCATAAATAAAGTTGATTCTTTAAGAAAATGGAATCCCATTCCTGCAAATCGTCAATGTGCTTTCTAGGCTCTAATTCCTCCTTCAGCAACATAATCTCGTTGATGGACACATTATTATTTGCTCGGAATATCATACAAAAGATTCTATCTATCGGCGTCCACCTTCAAGTTCGAATCTCCGGCATTCCGTGACTAGGATATCCCGCTGACGAACCACTCTGCGTTCCGTAAGATGGAGGAAAGGTACTCGGATCGGCTGGGTTCTAAATAACAAGACCAGAACAACAACAACAACATTGACGTTCAATGATCATAGCAAAAAAAAAAAAAAAACGAAAAAGTTGACTCACGTAGGCTTTTAAAGGCGGGGGTAACATAAACGGTATCGGCGCTGCCTGCATAGTGTCCACCCCATCAAGGATCGGCTCGGGGACTCTCGATTCTTCCGTCTTCGGTAAAGATAGAATGGCGCGCCGATAGCCAGAAGAGAGAGGAATGCGAGTCCTCCGACTATACCGCCTGCTATCGCCTCGGCCTCCGATCTTCCTTTATTGCTCGATGAAGTGGGGGCGGGGGTAGATGTATCGGAAGCACCAGATCCCGTCGCTGTCGCCGTTTTTGTTTCTGTTTCTGTTGCTGTTGAAAGCGTAGTTGAAGGGGCTACGGATTCGGGGAGATCTAAAACGTACATTTTTTAATCTACGACTGCACCTTATTGATTTTATGAAGAAAGAACTTGCCTCCTTGAGCTTCAGCGAGAGTGACATTAAAGGTAGCGTTAGGACCCTGATTAGAATCTAAGCATGCAAATAAAAGGGAGAGTATGCCACGCAACGTACAGAATAGCTCTGAAATGCCCAGTTTGGGATCCCAGTCTCCGGCGGCACAGTAGCTGGATAAAAAGTGTGTAAAACTTCGTAGATCTTATCAAGACAAAATTGACAAGCAGTCACGATGCACAGAGAATCGTATACTGTGGAGCAATTCGAAGACCATAATGGCCATCTGAGCAGGAGGTAGTAGTATCGTTCTCGAGTAAGGTTGAATATCGCTCATGTTAGATATTCCGCTCCTTGACAACTTGCACATGCGCTTAACGCGCTGTAAAACACGCTCGAACAAGAGCAATTACTGTTTAGTGTACCTGGTGCGTATTCCTGCGTGGTGGAGATAGTTGGGATGGAAAATCCTTGTTACCATGGTTAGACCGCCCGTGGACAGCCTGAGTAGAGCTACTAAGACATACCGGGGACGCATATAGACTCGAGCCAGTCGTTTCTTTTGGACACTTTGATGACTGAGATCAGCCGTGTCCGTGAAACGACTGGAACTTAATCCGGCATTTTTAGCGGGTCGGATTTAAGTCACATGCTTGTTTGGACTTAGAGAAATCCGAAAATTTGGGGGTCTCAGACATGTCTTTAGGACATATCTAAATAGACAAAAAGTTGCGTCTTAACTCTACAGTAAACATCTATTTTGCCGAATTTTTATATCTGAACTCGTTACTGAACTATTCAATGATCTTTCTGGTGGAGGCTAGGGTTAGGAGCTGCGGCAAGAAGCTTGCCGAGCTACGTGCAGACACCCAAGTAGCACAGTTAGCTTGATCAGCGACGAGCTCAACACAGTGCTCTCAAAATGTCCTATTTTTGAGGGCCGTCTCATAAAAGAAAGTTTATACAGCGATTTTGGGTAAGATGAGTGGTAATTCTGCCTTGCAGTATGTTCTTTCCACTCCGCCTCGACCCGACTCTGTGATAAAGAACATTGAATATCTCGTTAACGAGTTTTGATATAAAAAATCGGTAAAATAGACGTTTATCTTATACTCGAAGTGCAACTTTTTGTCTACTTACATTTGTCCTAAATTCATGGTTGAGACACCTCAAATTTTTGGATTTCTCGAAGTCCAAAGAAGCATGTGACTTAAATCCGACCGTCTAAAACTGCCGGATTAAGTTCCAGTCCCTCTGCCGAGGCTGTGATTTTCACATCACAACTCTAGCAGGGGACTGGTTCGAGTCTAGGACGCATACAGCTCCCAGGTACACTGCGACTTGACAGGAACTTTGTCCTAACGAGTTGGCAGACTACGCAGGCAGATCAGATTTCAAGTTAGATAGAGAGGGGAGTCGCGGAGTCGCTACTCACCAGTGGAAACTGTGGGTTACAAGCTGGAACATTCAGACCCGGCATCACTGCTTGCACAGGCGACCAGAGGAAAACGGTTGAAAAGGCTAGTATCAAACCAAATGGAGAGAGCATGATGATGGGTTTCAAATTCGATTGCGAGAACTTCCACAAGGGCAAGGCAACTTGGGTGAGGACAAGCTGATTTGGTACCAGTCTGTTTATGTACCCGTTGTGATTGTACGTATGTAGTTGTAAAGTGAATACCTTAATTTCTCTTGTCCTTTTACCCTCACGCCGTCGCGATTCCACTGAGTGTGAGTGTCGAGCTTGCATTATCAATTCGGCATTTTGGATGCGTTACTTAGAGGGAGTTACTATGTACGTGTTTATCTGTGAATGAATTACAAACTGCATTAATAGCTGAGCATATTGCCTATGCTCTGCAGTCTTTCCATAGAGCTAGCCGCCACCTACCGCCGCAACTGTAAGTGGTAGTCCACTTTCTGCGCTTAGTTAATAACACAGCCAAGATGAATGGTTCGAACACTGTCCCTTCAAATGATCATTTCCGAAGGAAGACTCTCCGAGTGTTCTCTGCCACAGAAACTTCAAGGCTTTAAATTACATTCAACAGCCTGCATCATACATAGTAACAGCACCCAGACCAACACTTATTCGCTGTCACAAACTCATAATCAAGGAAATCGTATACTTTGTAGTAGCCGCGACAGCCGGGGCCCCTTCTTCGAGGAAACATCTTCTGCCGCTCTTCTTTAGCGCGCCTGGCTTTCAAACTCAACACTTACTGGGCATCCTATCCTGGCACATGGATTTTACCCTAAATGGGTCGGAAAATTACGCATCAGGGCACCGGGAATGAATAACGACACTTCAAAGTGGCGAGGAGCTTAATTTGTGGAGAAGTAAAGGTAGGGTTGAAGTTACGAGCATCCTTATTATCAAAGAGATTTTGAAAAAAATTAGGATGAGGATCCGCAGTCCGCTGAAGTCGCGTAGTATGTTGTGAAGCTTGTCTGACTGGTGGATCCTCGCAGAAGGTTAGTGTCATGATACAACTTAGCTTAACTCATGTACTGAGCCAGATTCATTAGTAATCGTAAAATTCGGTGTGTTCAATTCTTGTTGTTATTTGCCATGCAAGCGGTCAATATGTGCAAGCACCACCATCACTCCGAGTCATTATCGCTATCGTATGCACCCGCCATATCGTTTGCCTTCCACTCCTGCCATGGCACCTCATCAATGAAACACCCTTCTAATCTGACTGGCAAGTCCTGTAAGAACTTCTCCACCATTTCGAGTACAGACGTGGGCCATCTATCATCCTTGAACAGATTGACACGCTGTAGTGTACACTCTGACCGCTTTATAACCTCTTTCAGCTCGCTAAGAAGAGCTGTCCAGTGTTCATGATCAGAAACGTCAAGCAGGTCAATATCCAGTTTGGTCAACTTGGGTAGTGTAACACACTCCCAGGGTCCATTGCTAAACATACAATCATCGCCCAAGTCTGGACCAACGGCAAGGGCCAAGAGGGAGGATTGACAAGTGACTTGATTAGCATCAGAGTTCCCTGTGGACGTGAAAGCTCTGACTTGCAAGAACTCCAAACAAGGGCACATGAGGAGTAACCTGGCAAAAGATACACCGCTGTAGCAGCCAACTTTTAAGGACTTCAAGTTCCAACTTGCTATGATATCCACATATGACTCCGAGAGCTTATGCAGTTCCAGTTTCTGGAGAGGAGGGTGACACTCCAAGATTGGATTTTGGACAGAATCTATACCGGAATCAGTATAGATTTGACATGACAGATCTTCAAGAAGAGGGAAACGTGTAGGGGAGGGTTTGGAGGGGAACATGCCAGGCCAGTGAAAGGATGTAGATAACAATACGACATGTCTCCATCTGTGGGCCTGCGCTACCAACACGGCAATGACAGCCAATGGAGTACTTTTATTTCCTGTTGAACAAATTTTAATGCTCATAGGTGCTGAGACTCCCGATCGCAATATGCATTCATTCAGAAATGCACCCACTTCTGCACCCACTTCTGTCCTGGGTGGCACACTCCAAGAGGTATGATTATGAACCGCTATCCTGGACCAGAAAGCAGAGTATGAAAGAGCCTCATTTCGCCACCAAAAGCAGATCCAGGTGAGTATAAAGATATACCCTGATAGCTTGACGGTAGGGTCCCCGACTTTCCAGGTGTATGTAATTCCAGGTATACCGGCTGTCTCGATAACTATGCGAAATATTTCTATCAAAACGTCCGAGGGAAGGGTTCGAATGGGGGCCAACAAAGATTCCTGCAGTTCCAGGAGCCTCGAGATCTGATTACGAATGGTGCTCTCGGAGCAAGTTTGCAGATCGTTTCGGGTCTGATCGATTAGAGCGCGTAACGCAGCTCGGGTAACAGGAGAGTTGGGAGTATCGTTGTGGCGGCTTTTGGCGAGGAGTTCTGTGTAGAGTGCTTGGTATGCAGGTTTAGACATGGTGGTGCTGCAGGCGAAAAGCCTTGAACTGAGACAAAAAATACGCGGTTCACGTGATGCCACGCGAACCAAACCTACCACCATTCCACGCACCTACTAGACCTCGGATATCTATGATTCTTAATAGAAATTTATTGGTGCCGTTCGCGAATTGGAGACTATATGGCGACTTTCCGAAGTGTTCTCTGTATTCGTTCACGCAATCGTTTCAAATGGATAACGACACTAGGAGAGCTCAATTTGTGAAGAAGAGGATGTGAGGCTGTGAGGGGTTGAAGTTATGAACATCGTTGCTTCAAGGACATGCGAAGTCGCTGATTTGTTTAACGCGTGTACTACGATGGATGCTGGGTAGTGCGCCGAGTTCTATAGCAAATTTGGTGTGTTCAATTCTTGTTCTTAAGTCACAGTTACGACTCTTATAATCGTCCTCTGTCCGCAGCCACCATACTAATAGCCTAACAGCCTCACATGGACCAATAGATAAAGTGAATTCGAATAGTAGAAAGTCAAACTTGCTGGGCATCAGCTTAAATTAAGAGAACTTGGAAACACCTTACACATAATGCAAATCGTCAATGTGCTTTCTGGGTACTAGGGTGTAATCTCTCCTTCAGCAACATAATCTCATCAATGGACACATTACTTCCTCGGAACACCATACAGGAGGCTTCTATCTACTAACCAGCATCTTCAAGTCATTCAAATTTCCGGCATTCCACTGGGATATCCAGCTGATGAACCGCTCTGCGTTCCATGAGACGGAGGAAAGGTACTCGGATTGGCTGTTCTACAAGAACACATTCGCATTGACGTTCCACGTTCAACGGTCACAGCGAAAAAGAAATTTACGTAGGTGTCCACCCCATCAAGAATCGGCTCGGGGGAATCTCGATAGAATGGCGCGCCGATGGCTAGAAGAGAGAGGAAAGCGAGTCCTCCGACTATACCACCTGCTATCGCCTCAGCCTCCAATCTTCCACTTTTGCTCGATGTGTAGATGTATCGCGAGTACAGGATCCCGTCGCTGTCGCCGTTGTTGTTTTTGTTGCTGTTGCTGTTAAGAGCGAAGTTGAAGGGGCTACGGATTTGGGTGATCTTTGTTAATCTACGTGTACTGCACTTGCAACGAAGAAAGAACTCGCCTCCTTCAGCTTCCGCAAGAGTGATATTAAAGGTCGCGCATTAGAGTCTATAGCATTAAAATCAAAAGGGAGACTCTACACAACGCAACGTACGGAATAACTCTGAAATGCCTAGTTTGAGATCGCGGTCTCCGGCGGCACAGGTGTTCGGGAAAGGAAAGGAAAACCGACGCGGGTAACTGTATAAAAGTCTGTTAAAGTTTAAACCCTCGTAGATCTCATCAAGACAAGCAGACGTACAGAGAGTCGTACTTATACTGTGGAGCAATTCGAAGACCATAATGGCTGTCTGAGCCGGAGGTAGTAGTATCGTTCTCGAGTAAGGCCGAATATCACTCACGTTAGATATGTATCCCGCCCCTTGAAAACTTGCACATGCATTTAAAGCGCTGTAAAACAACCCTCGAAACAAGTGCAATTATTGTCTAGTGGACCTAGTAGATTGGTATACTTGTATAGCGGCGGCAATTGAAATGGAATACACCGTGAACAGTAAGAAGTACTAAAGACACCGGAGGACGGATACAGCTCCCAGGTACGCTGCGACTTAACAGAGATTTTTGGCTCTAACAAATCGACCGATTAGCAGGAAAATCGGATTTTCATCAGCTGCATCATTTTGTCCTTCGAGTGACACGAACCGTCACTGTAAGCAGCACACTACTCGCTAACAGAAACGTGTGAGGTTACAAGGCTCGGTTACAAGGCTGGGATATCTAATCCCGGTATCATAACTGCTCGCAATGATACAAGCGACCAGAAGAAAAAGGTTGCAAAGGCTGGTTATCGAACCGAGTGCAAAGGGCCATGATTGGCCGATGTACAAATGAGAGCTTCCTAAATCCGCAAGGGCAAGGCAAGGCGTGTACAAAGCTGATTATAGTCTGTTTAAGTTATGTACCTCCGCACCATAATGTCGCAGAGTTTACAGTAGTCCAAGCAGGCTGTCCTACCTGACACTCGAAAGAAGGGCACCGATTGCCATTCTATAGAGCTATAGTAGTGGTATGGATGGTCATATATGTGTAGGCCCGCCGTATACTATCGAATATCCCCTCCTCTGAACTTCAAAAGAAAGTTGCAACCCAAGAAGGCAGCGGAGCATGAACCAGCTCCTCTTTCCACTAAAATCAGATCCAGGCGAGCAAAAAGATACGCCCAAAACAGGTATCGGGGTAACTGGATGTCGCGAGACTCGATGACTAGTTGAAAGAAATCTTGTCAAGACGTCCAAGGGAAAGGGGGTTCAAATGAGAGACAGGAGATATTTCTGCAGTTCCGGAACCTGGCTACCAGTCGTACCCTCTCCGTAACCCTCCTGAGCATGTTTGCAGATCGCGTCGGGTCTGAGCGAATTTCGATTAGAGAGCTGAACCCGGCTCGCGGGCAGCAGAAGAGTGGAATGTTGTTAACGGCCTGGCGAGTTCTTCATGGTGTGCTTGGTAGGCGGGTTCGAACATGGCGGTGGTTGCGGGCAAAAAGTCAAAACGATGAACTACGCGATCTACAGACTAATTTATTGTTTGTGCATGAGTGATCCTTGTGTTTGCCCATACACAAGCTGCAGAGGCTGTCCTCCAATTCCAGGCAGGACTGTACGTTCCCACCTCCAGCGAGATGAAGCCGCAAAGATCCAGGACATCGATGGGCGCAATTTAAAGCACGCACGGCTTGGTTCACCTCCGCCTGCAGAACAATCAGGTACGCGCAGTGCATACTTTTTGTTACATTACGAAGATTTAGCTGCTAATATGTAGTTAGGCTGGAAGCTCCCGTTCCCATCTCCAATCACCACCATCTGGAGTAACATCCATGAAACCTGTTCAGCACACGTCCTCGCCCATCACACAGCTTTCACTGCCTCCTGTACTTCTTGACAACAATAAAGATGAGGAAATTTTTATCTCAACATATTGCTGCACTTTCCAGTACCTGACGACGAAATGCAAGAACGTTCTCGTACAAAAAGTCCAGGCAAGGGGAGCAGCGGCGATATGTTCGACAGTTTAAACTTTACAATCCTACGAATGCGACTGGATTTGGGCTTCTGCAATGGATTTTCTAATTCGTTTTTTTTTCGTTTTCTAAACTCGAATATTTTTATTTATAAAAGACTCATGATCTTTGGTCCCTCTTTCCAGTGATTGATGATTTACCTGCTTCGAGAATACCAGGGAGCTAGCAGCTTAGCTACAATCAGCGCCGAGGGTGCACTTTGGAGGTATCATCAACATCGATGTGTCCGACATCTTTAATCGAAGGCCTGTGATCGGCGTCTTTATTCCATCAAAGATCGCCAAACATCACTTTTGTGTCCGTTGTTGTGTCCATTGAAGTTGGAGGTTCACGTTTAAAAGGTGATTAATTCTTGTTCCCTCTATCATTCCACACTTGCTTCACTTCACTTCACACAACACTCATGGCTATGTCTGCTGACAGGTCAACTGAATCCGAGTTGGACCAAAAGTCCCATCTCTTCCTGGTTTTAATGGGGCCTGATTTTATCGTGTTGATTGTGAGCACCTAGTTGAAATATTTAGAAAAATTAACGATGTACATATAATTCCAGTTTGTTGTCCTGTTTTATGGTCAGTTCGGTTACTTTGACTCTGGCCATGATTAACTTGAGTGCATCCTTCCAGGATGTTACACAATACTTTTTTCTCTTTATATATACCTTCAGATTCAGCATCGTGGACGAAAGCACTACTATCAAATTGCAGTCCTGCTTCTATACATGCTGGCTACAACAGCACTAATTCTTGCCATCTTGATTTTTTATCAAGAAGGTCTAGTAGGTCTATTTCCTGTAGTAGTCAATGACAGCATTGCTTCTGAACCCAAGTCTGAACCAGCGCAATCTCATGATCTAATGTTTGAAAAGCTAGAGTGTGTGTTGTCTTATTCATTCAAGTTCCAATGTGATTTAGGATTTTCCCCGGGCCAGAATTGCTGAAGCAGCTATCTATGTGGTGGCGAAGTGAGTTTTGCAATGGTGCTTATATCAGATACCAGATTATTTACTGAAGCCCTTCAAGCACCATAGCAGATGCTCTACTTGTCAGATTGTTTTAATAGTACATCTTAGAATCAATGTACTGATTGTATAGCCTAGCTATATCGCTGTTATGTTGTTTGGGGTGCAAGAAAGCACGTTATTGCTGTTCCTTTCGTAGTTTGCTTTGTCAATACAGGTATGTAAGATCTTTCGCCTTATTGGAATATAGTTTAATACTGCTTCGGGCCCTCTAGTTCTGGCACTTTCCGCTGTAGTTCTGGAGCAGAAGAACATAGTCGCCCTACGCCAAGCACTAAACACTGGGGAAAATTCTCTGCTTGTCACAACAACATCGGACATTGCATTTTCATTCTTGGCAGTAAACCTCCTCACAAACATTATGTTGACTGGGTTAATAGGTTGGCTCATTTGTGCTGCAGTTGAGAAACTTTACTTATGGCCTACTCCAGCGGGAAGGATATGGTGGATCTCAAAGGCAACCCGCCGGTGGTCACCGGAAGCAGATCGCAGGGTCGGGAGGGATGATAATAGTTTAAACAGTATTGTACAGATCATGTTTGTTTGTCCACTGGTTTGGTTGACATTTTATAATGGACTGACCTTTCTATTTAGTCTTGAATCAGGTTCATTGTAGCCAGTTGCATTAGTAGTTGGCTTAGGACTTGCTGCGTGGGGTCATCCGAATGAAGGAGAGCCTTTCCTGACAGTCATTGTGGCAAGTACTATCCCATTACGTCTGATATGGATAGTGACTCAATATCTAAAAACTAACAGGGTATGGCTCCAACTCTCATCATGGTTAGAACCGATCTGGATATAAGCATCCACAACAGCTCAGACCAAGACTCAGACAAAAACATAGCAGTAGGAAACAAAGGTTAGAGCAAGATGACATGGAATCAAATAGAACTTTTGGCTCAAGCTACTATGAGCCACAGCCCAGTAATCCAACAGGAAGGGATATAGGCTCAGAGAGAAACAGGTATATGGATAATGGGGCAGCTCGGAACCTCTAAATATCCCTTTACAAACAGATGAAAAGGCTTGAAAACAGATGGTCCCCGTCTTATGCTAGCCATTTCTAGGTTTCAATCCAGGTGGTATGCATAGTATTGAATGGGTGGTCAAGATGCTCCCCGGTACCGTCTAGCCTTGCATTTTTAATTTAGCTACCATTGTATCATTGGCAGGATGTACTGATTTTGTCTCGTTTCCTCCCACATTCAAAATCCAAATAAATTTTGCAGACTCTCGTGCAACCTCATATGGCCCAGCCCTCTTATATGTGAGCAATTATTGGGCTATGAAAAATTAGAGCAGTAACTCAGTCTCAAACCATTGACTTGCTGGTGCACCTGTACAGTCCTAGTATGACCTTGTACTGTTGGATTTGGGATTATGTCATTCCAAGTTCGTAATCTTATGTAGGTACAAGACTGTAGTCAGCGGATGCTTCTGCATCTGTTTGTCTCTCTCTTCTGACCGTCACGAAGAGGACAACCGGAATACACTCGTTGCTGTCTGTTTACCCTCAGGAGCCTATCACAACATGTACATCAGGGCATGTGCCGTGGTAACACTGCTTACCCTTGTATTGAGCATGTTTAGAACACTGTGAATAAGAGCTACTAGAGACATTACCAATGGCACTGGGGACATGTCGCAGCTCCTGGGTTGCATGTTACTTGGGAAACTTGATAGGGACTTCTGGCCTCTTGCCTGGCCTGCAGCTTTGTGAGCGATAGGTCCAGAAGCGATAATAAGCAAAAGCTTATCAGACAGAATTTAGGGGGCGCGGAAACAGGGGGCGCAAACGATCTCTTTATTGGAAGTACGGTAGTCAATATAAATAGTAAAGTAATAACAAATACAGTAAGACACGGGGTGGCGGGTATCATGCCGGTGGTGCTACTTGAGCCCGAAACAACCGTCGTCGGACCGGCGGTCCGTTCTCAACAAGCTTTTGGCTCTAACAAGGTGACCAGACTACACACAAAAAATCAGATCTATATAAATAGAGAGAGGGAGTCACTGTGAACAGTCTGGCACTAATTGCTAATGTAAATGCGTACAGTGTTGGGGTTGAATATCGAGGTTGAATATCTAAGAAACCCGGCATCATCAGTGGTCGTAACGGTACATGTGACCAGAAGAAAGAGGTTACGAAGGCGGTATTAGGCCTAAAATCGGCCTAAGGCGTGTAACCGTACATTTTGACGCTTTGTACGTGTTATACAATGCAATAAGAGAGTTATACGGAGCCCGAGCGTGATAGCTGTTGCCGAGGCAAAGAACTTAACAATAATACTCAGCGAGCCGTGAAGGTACGCCCACAAGCGTAGCCTAGAGCCAAGCTAGCGAGGATACCTGGGCTGCCCGGAGATGTAACGCTAGATCGTCAATCTAGTTATACCCAAAGAGTGTAGACTCTCTAAACTACAGGACATCTCGAAGTGGGATAAGTACTAAGCCAACGCGTTACTCGAGGGAAGGAATTATGAGGGAAGGCATCCCTCGCACTAAGACCCCCAACGAGCTATGTTAAGATGTGGACTTTACAGTCCGTAACAGTGGACCAGAACAATCCCGAGGGAAACCGTAGAGGTCTATTCGCGGCACCGGTCGTAACCGTGAGGACGGTAGAAACATACTTAGCGGTCCTACGGAAAGCTACGCGCCGGAATAGCCTTGGCAAATCGAAACATTTGATCTTAGAAATCATACACGGGAGGTCTTATCCGTTAAAGCCGACTATCGGGAATCACTTGTACATACTCAGCGCAGTTGCTCGAGATTATCATAAGTGGTGTCGTTGGAAAGCTAGATAACAGGCCTTCTCGAGAGAATGTTAATCACACTCAGGATGGACAGAACTATCCGAGGAATAGAATGAAACTCACCCAAGGGAAACCGGGCGGCGAGTGATCATGAAGCGCAAAGGTACTCCTGACCCCGGAGAATTGTGGAGTAATCGGAGAAACCTCGCTCGGATCAAAACACTCTAAAACTATGTTAATCCTCACGAAATCATATTTTACCTCTGATATATACCCAAGAATGGACTATTTCTTTATCGTGTGTACCATATATAGGCTGGAGTTTCCTTTCCGAGCCAGATTCCTCTGTTCCACTCTCTTTCCGTCTCTCTCCGTATCTGTTTCGTCTATTTTTCGTATTAAACTCTCTCTACTCAGTATATAAGCCAGATATATTTATTCAATAAGACAAGTTTCTTGCCCTCGACTTGACTGCTAAGACCAGTGCTCCGTAGAACGTCCCCACGGGATCAGTAGCGTGACGCCTCCTGACTTGGTTATCTTAAGAAAGTAATAAACTTCACGCGCTTCGCAAAGCCCATTTATATCTTGATCGAATTTAAGTGTGTAGAGTTCTCTCGAACTCCAGATCAACTCAAATCTAGTTGCTTCCTTAGAGGGGACGGCTTCTAGTAAGGGATTATTCGGCTCCAGAGTGAGGGTTCCTTAGTTGACTTCTTCACGAAGTTAGACGAGCCGCTAAGATTGTGGTACGAGTTCCTAGTGATTAAGTTCACTCACAATATCGTAGCTTGGCCCAGAGTTTGGTCGAGGACTTTACGGCGTCACAGCAGCTAGTGCCAGAGTTTGCCTAGGGTTGTTGACAAACCTCGAGATTACTATTCTAGCTAGAGCCAGAGTTTGCCTAGGAGAATCTTAGTTTCGTTGTATTGGTTTTGGTTTTGGTTAATTGATTTGGACATACACATCTGGTTTCCCTCGTACACTCGTACACCCCAACTAGGCTTCTCTTGACTTAGTTCTAAGAGTTGTCTAAGCTTAGTTACCCACGTTAGCGCTATAGTCTTGAACCTGGAGCAGTCGCGCGCGTACATCCGATATTACAAAGCTTTCCCTCGGGGAATCTCTGACAACCCGCCCTCGCTCCCTTACATATCGATAGTCTGGTTAGGTGCGGTAGTGTTTTTGTTAGGTTGTTTTATAGCACCTTTTGCATACCTACACGTAAATACCCAAATAGCGGTATGATCATCATATGTGTATTGAAAGGGCCATGATGGTTTAACTTTCCAATTCGTTGTGTAGGTGAGAGGTTCCTGGATCCGCAAAGGCAAGGCCAAGCGAGAGAACAAAGCTGATTTAGTGTAACCACTGGTCTGTTTGCGTTAGTGTACCCCCGCATCAGGATGGCTGCAGAGTTGATAGTAGCGTACGAAGGAAGGGGTGCCGTTGTCTATAGTAGAGCTATAGTAGTGGTCATAGCTTATTGATGATCATATATATTGAATATTCCCGACTGTGTACTTCAGAGGATGGTTTTCGTGAGCCTTGGCCACAAGATGATTGATGGAGCATGCCCCGGCTCCTCATGTTGCCTTCCCGCCGCGGGCCGATCCAGGCAAGTGAAAAGATACGTCCCAATAGAGTAGCTTAGTGTATCTCCTTGTTGAAGGTTGAGTTTTCCGCAGTAGATATTGTTGGCCCTAACTGGATGGATGCCGAGGGAATGGTTTGAATGGGAGCCCCGAGCGAGAGATTTTTGCGATTCTGAGACACTCAAGGTGCGGCTACGAGTCGTACTCTCTCAGTTTGAGCATGCTTCTGAGCAGCATCGGGTCTGAGCGAATATCGATTAGAGAACGTAACCTGGATCGCGGGCAACAGGAGACATTGTGGCGGTTTTGGCAAGGAGTTAGTACTTCAAAAACATGCTCCAGTTTCGAATCTTTCGATAGCCACTGGACATAAGATAACTACTACACATATCGGAGATGATGAATAGGATCCAGGCAGAGATTCAAATGAAGACAAAGACAAAAATATTGGGGATCAGGCAGCACAGTGATCAGTCTGCTATCAACATTCGTATTACTGATGAAATCATTCAACTACTTCGTGATGCAACACTGAACAACGATGGTCTTGACAAGCATATTCTATACTATACCGGCTTCCCATTCAACTTACGTCGGATTGTTGAAGATTGGCCAGCTTTAAGAGAACAAGGTCTGCTTGGCTACAATCAGCACCATCAACATCGAAGGCCTTTGATCGGCCAAGTGACCATCTTTGTTCCATCAAAGATCGCACAAAACATCACTTTTATGCCCGATTCAAGTTGTCGTTAGAGTTTGTGGTTCACGTTTAAAAGGTGATTAATCTTTGTTCCTTTTTTCATTCCACACTTGCTTGACTTCAATTCACACAATGCTCATGGCTATGTCTGCTGACAGTTTAACTGATTCTGAGTTGAACCAGAAGTCCCATCTCTTCCTGGTTCTAATGTGACCTGATTTTATCGTGTTGATTGTGAGTACCTAGTTGAACTATTTGGAAAAATTAATCATGTACATATAATTCCAGTTTACTGTCCTGTTTTATGGTCAGTCTGGTTACTTTGACTCTGGCCATGGTTAAATTGCACTTATCCTTCCAGGTTGTTACACGATACTGTTTTTTCTTTATATCCACCTTCAGATTCAGCATCATGGACGAAAGCGCTACTATCAATTTGCCATCCTGCTCTTATACGTGCTGGCTACAGCAGCACTAATTCTTGCCATCTTGACTTATTATCAAGAAGGTCTAGGTCTATTTCCAGTAATAGTCGATGACAGCATTACTGCTGAGCCTAAGTCTGAACCACTTCAATCTCATGACCTTGCGTTTGAAAATTTTCTGTGCGTGTTGGCTTGTCATCCGAATTCCAATGTGAATTGAGGATTGTCCTAGATTTGCTGAAGCAATTATCTATGCGGTGGCAAAGTGAGTGTTGCGGCGGTGCTCATATCAGATTGTTTTTGGATTATTTACTGAAGCCTTCCAAGCACCATTGCAGATGCTCTACTTGTCAGAGTGTTTTAATAGTCTTACAGTCAACCTACTGATTGTATAGCCTTGCTATATCGCTGTTATGTTATTTGGGGTGCAAGAAAGCATATTATTGCTGTTCCTTCTGTAGTTTGCATCGTCAACGCGGGTACAGTGGAAGATCTTACACCTTATTTGGATGTAATTTAATGCTGTTTCCAATCTAGTCCTGGTACTTTCCGCCGCAGTTCTGGAACAGAGGAACTTGACCACATACCTCCATGAACTAATCACTGGGGAAAAGTCTTGGCTTGTCACATCATTATCGGCCATTACATTTACATTCTTAGCAGCAAACCTCCTCACAAACATTATGTTGACCGGATTGATAGGTTTGCTCATTTAATGTGCTGCAGTTAAGAAACTTTGCTTATGGTCTTTTCCAGCGGGAAGGATATGGTGGATATCAAAGGCAACCCGGTGGTCACCGGAAGCAGGTGGTAGGGATGATAATAGTTCAAACAGTATTGTACAGATCATGTTTGTTTGTCCCCTATTTGTTGTCATTTTACAGTGGACTGACCTAAAGCCCTTTCTATTTAGTCTTGAATCGGGTTCATTGTATCCAGTTGCATTATTACTTGGGTTTGCACTTTTTGCGGCTGGTTATTCGAATGAAGGAGAGCCTTTCCTGACAGTCATTGTTGCAAGTATCTCATTACATCTGATCTGGATAGTAACTCAATATCTAGACTAACAGGGTATGGCGCCAACTCTCATCATGGTTAGAACCGACCTGGATATAAGCATCCACATCAGCTCCTCAGACAAAAACCATAGGAAAAAAATCCCAGAGCAAGATGACGTGGAATCAAATAAAACTTCTGTCTCAAGCTATGAGCTACAACCCAGTAACTTTCAAACAGGAGGGGATATAGACTCAGAGAGAAACAGATATATGGAGCCGTATTCATTTACAAACACATAAAAAGGCTCGAAAACAGAATGACCCCAACATCTCATGCTAGGCTTTCCAGGTGATATGCTTAATATTGGATGGGTGGTCAGGGTGCTGCAGTCCAGCCTTGCATTTTTTATGTTAGCCAGACTTGTCTACCATTGTATCATTAGGACCAAAAGTTTCCAGGGTGTGATGTATTATGTACTGTCTCATTTCCTCCCACATTCAAAATTTAAATTCAGTTTGCAGTGAACAATTAGAGCAGTTAGTAATCAAACCACCAACTCGCTGGTGCACCTGTACAGCACTGGTATGACCTTGTACATAAGGGCACGTATGGTGGTCACACTGCCTGCCTTGTATTGAGCATGTTTAGAACACCATGAACAATAAGAGCTACTAGTAGTAGAGACATTACCGATGGCACTGGAGATGCATAACAGCTCCTGGGTTACAGGTTGCTCAGGCAACTTGATAAGGGTTTTTAGCTTGCAGCTCTTGGCTCTAACGAGGTGATCAGACTACACAGGAACATTCAGATTTTAATAAATAGAGAGAGGGGGTTATCTAATCGCTAATGGAAATGTGTACAGTGTGGGGGTTACAAAGCCTGGAATATCTCATAAGTAAACCGGGGATCATCAGTGCTCATCACAGGCAAGAGGTTGCGAAGGCGGTACGATCACATGTGTGTCAAAGTGAAAGCAAATTGAAAGGGCTATGATGGGTTAACTTTCCAATTCATTGTGTAGGTGAGAAGAAGTTCCTGTATCCGCAAAGGCAAGGCAAGGCGGTGGACAAAGTTGATTCAATGCGACCAGTCTGTTTGAGTTAGTGTCCCTCTGAGTCTGAGCTTGCTTCTGGACCGCATCGGGTCTGAGCACGTAACCTGGCTCGCAGGCAACAGGAGACGTCGTGGCAGCTTTTGGTGAGGAGTTAGTACTTCAAAATTATGTTCCAGCCTCCGATGGCCACTGGACATAAGAGAACTACTATACAGAGTCACATAATACACAACAAGGTGGTATGGAACTATGCCTGACAACGAGTGAAAACCTCCAAGTATCAAACAATGCCAAGCAGTCAATATTTGCAAGCAACGCCATCACTATGAGTCATCCGAATCGCTATCGTATGCACCCACCGCATTGTTTGCCTTCCATTCCTGCCATGGCACCTCATCAACGAAACACCCTTCTGGTTTGACTGGCAAGTCCTCGAAGAACTTCTCCACCATTCCAAGTACAGACGCGGACCATCTATTATTCTTGAACAGATTGACACGCTGTAATGTACACTCTGACCGCTTTACAACTGTCATGCCCTGTACTCATCTTATCATTCTCAGCGTTCCCGACACTCAATCTATTCATTTCCGCGCTCCCGACATAACGTAATTATTCCATCCCGCTACTTTCCAAGAACAGTTCCTTTATCCCGTCTCGCCATACACAAGGATTACCCTTTTCGGACATCCCCAGTCAAATGAGCCAGGTAACAGCTATTCCATCCTGCTCGCATAAGCCCTTCATCCCAAATCGGGCTCTACCTTGTATCCTGATTGTTCCCGCTATCACCTTGTATTTCCTCCCTTTCATCCTTCTACTCACCCATTATCCCTGACGGTTCCATTTACTCGAAGATACTTAAATACTCCCTACCTACTTCCGATACTCTAGATTTGCTATATTGAACAACACCCCCAGTTACTGACTTGTTTCACGTCTTATCAGTTTCTCTACTCAATTTCTTCACTCTGCAATATAACCTTCTTTGATCCCGATCCGTTGCGCATCTACAAGTCAGCTTCCACTTGACTTTTCCGATACAGCATCATCGTCCTCGGAAACGCTTGTACTCAGCGGGTCCTACCCTTCGAGTCAGGAACACTTCCCCTCATAGGCTTACTTGTCTAGTCCATTCTAAGTTCACTTCCTGGTTCCGCTCACGCTCTTAGATTCGTCGCCATTCCCAGATCGAGTACACTATCTACAAATTATCCCGTCGGAACCATTCTGACGCCCCCATTCGAGATAGTATATCACCGTCCCGTTGCCATAAGGATCCGCCTAGATCCTTACAACAACTTCTTTCAGCTCGCTAAGAAGAGTGGCCCAGAGTTCATGATAATAATCATCAAGCAGGTTAATGTCCAGCTGGGTCAACTTGGGTAGCGTAACACACTTCCAGGACCCATTGCTAAACATATATCTCTCACCAAGTTTTGGACCGATGGCAAGGGTCAAGAGAGAGGACCGGCAAGCCAATTGATTAGCACCAGGGTTCCCTGTGTACATGAAAGCTCTGACTTGCAAGGACTCCAAACAAGGGCACATGAGGAGTAACCTGGCAAAAGATACGCCACTGTAGCAGTCAACCTTCAAGAACTTTAAGTTCCGACTGGCTATGATATCTGCACATGACTCCATGAGCTCATGTAGTTCTAGTTTCTGGAGAGGAGGGCAACACTCCAAGATTGGATTTGGGACAGAAACTATACTGGAAGCAGGACGAGTTCCGAGTCAACATGATAGGTCTTCAAGAAGAGGAAATTGTGTAGGGGAGGGTTTGGAGGGGAACATGACGACAAGGCAGCGAAGGGATCTAAATGACAATACAGCCTGTCTCCATCTGTGGGTGCGCGCTGCCAACATGGTAATGACAGCTGGAGAATTCTCGACTATTTCCAAATGAATGTAAATACTCATAGGTGCTGAGACTCCTGATCGCAAGATGCATTCGTTCAGAAATGCAGCTACTTCAGCAGACCTGGTGCATTCCAAATCACTCCAGTAGAAAACCTTTATCCTGGACCAGAAGGAAGGATAAGAGATAGCCACATGTCGCCACCAAAAGGAGGTCCAGGTGAATAAGAAGATATGGCACCCAGATAGCTTGGGAACAAAAGCAGAAGTGGAAACGTGCCGACAACCCCGGGATGTGTAGGTAATGCCACAATTACTGTTGAAACTAGATTACCGCTTATGAGTCGTATCTAATCAGTAATGTGAGTCGACTAGACGCACTTGCTATACAATCAATGAACTGTCTATATATGCTATGTTAAAACTCACCCTCAAACACTAGATGCAGCCTCCAATCTGCTGGACTTCTCACAAACAGAAAACAGTTGCTCTTTCATCAACTGAAGCTGAATACATGGCTTTATCTGATTCATGTAGACAACTCATGTGGCTCAAGTCTCTCTTTTCTGAGATCGGAATTACTATTGCTGTATTACCCTTATGTGGTGATAATCAAGGATCAATCTTTCTGGGATCTAATCCTGTACAAGAAAGAAGAACCAAGCATATTGATATACAATATCATTATATCAGAGAACGCATTGAATCAAAGGAAATTGAACTCTTCTATGTTCCTACTGATGATAATGTTGCAGATCTTCTCATGAAGAACTTTGCACTTGTCAAATTTCAGAAATTCCGTAACAGTCTTGGAATTCTCTTTAATTGATTTGCTATAGACTGTGCAATATGTCTATAAACTATAATGCCGTTTAAAGTTGATAAAAATTATACTTCTTGGCTACAATTCTTAGCAAGGGGGAGTGTTGAAACTAGATTACCGCTTATGAGTCGTATCTAATCAGTAATGTGAGTCGACTAGACGCACTTGCTATACGATCAATGAACTGTCTATATATGCTATGTTAAAACTCACCCTCAAACACTAGATGCAGCCTCTACGCAGGTTCGTATAGATGTAGTCAATTATGCCATTTGCTATTAGTCTTATGATACATAGCTTGTACGCTGTTTTGCAGTACCTATGAACATTACCTATAGAATTACCATACGGACTCCATCTTCTAGGGTACATTATGCACATGTATATGCACTATGTTTAGCAGTACGACTCAAGTAGACTCATACATTGTTATAGGGTTTATTATATTCTGTAGTATAAATACTGTAGATATTTTCCTGTAACAATAACCAAGAATCCTACTATTCGTCCGGACACTTGTTCTGCTCTCAACAAGCACTTTCTACAACTTCTGTAACACCCTTACACTCTCAGGTGAGTATGCTGTCAACCTTCATCAGGAAAAGCCATTTTTGCCTAGGTGACCCCAGAGTGGCCTAAAGCAAACTAGGTGACCTATGAATCCTATGGCATCCTAGGAATTTGGGCTCGTCCCTTGCCAGTCAAGGCTCTTGAGGATTCCCTAGGCAAGCCTAGGTCTGCCCAGGTTTGCCCAGGTGCTCCTGGGGAACACCTGGGGAACACCTGGGTAAACCTGGGCAAACCTAGGCTTGCCCTGGGTTTGCCTAGGATACCCTAGGGAATCCTCAAGAGCCTTGACTGGCAAGGGACGAGCCCAAATTCCTAGGATGCCATAAGATTCATAGGTCACCTAGTTTGCTTTAGGCCACTCTGGAGTCACCTAGGCAAAAACGGCTTTTCCTGATGTTGTGTTGACTGACCGCTGTTTCATCAGGTTATGGGCCCCGGATCGCTTCAACACATGTTGTGCCCTCCATTGTGCTTACTGCACTTGGTTAGACAGTGTTCAATGAACATCCAACGCTCATTCCTGGAGTGTACAAAGTTCGTGTGTTGTGCATAGCTGGTCATGGTACATGGTAACATTCATGGATCGCATTTCTCTCCATTCCTGCATTGTTCAAAAATATACATGACTTTGCACACTGACACACATGTATTTACATAGGCACCCAATGATCAAACAAACTGTTTAAGGGCTTTGCTGTGATGGCATTCCCTTTAGGGTTTTATTCCCTGCCAAGTAGACTTGGGGTCACCACTATAATAGCCATAAAAGGGTTCATGTGCAGCCGCTGTCAAACTGCGAACAATCATTGGGTTCTTGGCCTTCGTAGAATAACCAATGAAGTTCACAATATCTTTCTTTCCAGGGAACTAAGATAAGGAGTCGTTGATGTCGATGATGAAGGATCGTAGTAATTCAGAAACTTTGATGACGTTCGTCTAACCAGTAGAGAGCTTGTTGTGTTCAGCGCATCCAAAGACGAAAGGTGATATTAATCCTGATTCCTCGTAATCCTTGCAGACGGATAGAGTCGTGGAGACCAGTTCATTAGCAGAATTTGGTGTGTTCCATTCTTGTTGTTAAATTACAGTTAATAGACTATATGGTGATGCTGTAGATCATTTCTTATATGTGAGCAATTATTGGGATGTGAACAATTACTAGAGCAGTTAGCCAGTTATCAAACCGTCGATTCGCTGGCAGTGCACCTGTACAGCCCTAGTATTAAGTATAGCGCATTCTATAAATGGCACGAAAAAAGTCAGTGACAAATACAACGACAGATTTCAAGCAAAAATAACTAAACTTCCTATGAAAAAGTATTAGTTTATCAGATAATTTTTTCTGTTGAACTTTTTACTTTCAAGGAAACTTCACCACCGATCGTAATAAACGCTTGCTCGCTCGTACAGCCTGGGTGTGGGGGTTACAAGGCCTGAAATATCTAATAAACCTGGCGATCAGTGCTCGTAACAGGCGAGAGATTGCGAAGGCGGTACGATCATATGTGTGTCAAAGTGAAAGCAAATTGAAAGGGCCATGATGGGTTAACTTTCCAATTCATTGTGTAGGTGAGAAGAAGTTCCTGTATCCGCAAAGGCAAGGCAAGGCGGGGGACAAAGTTGATTCAATGCGACCAGTCTGTTTGAGTTAGTGTCCCTCTGAGTCTGAGCTTGCTTCTGGACCGCATCGGGTCTGAGCGAATATCGATCAGAGCGCGTAACCTGGCTCGCGGGCAACAGGAGACGTCGTGGCGGCTTTTGGCGAGGAGTTAGTGCTTCAAAAATATGTTCCAGCCTCCGATAGCCACTGGACATAAGAGAACTACTATACAGAGTCACATAATACACAAGGTGGTATGGAACTATGCCTGACAACAATGAGCTAAAACCTCCACGTATCAAACGATGCCAAGCGGTCAATATTGCAAGCACCACCATCACCACTCTGAGTCATCCGAATCGCTTTCGTATGCAACCACTGCATTGTTTGCCTTCCATTCCTGCCATGGCACCTCATCAACGAAACACTCTTCTGGGTTGACTAGCAAGTCCTGTAAGAAATTCTCCGCCGTTTCGAGTACAGGCCATCTACCATGCTTGAACAGATTGACATGCCGTAATGTACACTGTGACCGCTTTACGACCTCTTTCAGCTCGCTAAGAAGGGCTGTCCAGATTTTATAATAAAGGTCAAAATGGTTAACCTCCAGTTTGGTCAACTTGGGTAGCGTAACACACTTCCAAGATCCATTGTCAAATGTAGGATAATCATCACTGAAGTCTGGACCGATGGCAAAGGACAAGAGGGAGGACTGACAAATGGCCTGATTAGCATCAGGGTCCTCTCTGAAAACGAAAGATCCGACTTGCAAGGACTCCAAACAAGGGCACATGAGGAGTAGCTTGGCAAAAGATACCCCGCTGTAGCAGCCAACCTTCAAGAACTTCAAGTTCCGACTTGCTATGATATCCGCATATGACTCCATGAGCTCATGTAGTTCCAGTTTCTGGAGAGGAGGGCGACACTCCAAGATTGGATTTGGGACAGGAAGTATACGGGAATCAGTATAGTAGAACCGACATGATAGATCTTCAAGAAGAGGGAAACGTGTAGAGGAGGGTTTGGAGGGGAACATGATGACAAGCGAGTGAAGGGACGTAAATAACAAGACAGCCTGTCTCCATCTGTAGGCCTGTGCTGCCAACATGGTACTGACAGCTGGAGGACTCCCATCTGTTACTGAATAAATGTCAATACTCATAGGTGCTGAGACTCCTGATCGCAAAATACATTCGTTCAGAAATGCAGCTACTTCAGCGGACCTGGTGGGTAGTGGATCACTCCTGTGCTGAACCCTTATCCTGGACCAGAAGGAAGGATAAGAGATAGCCGCATGGCGCCACCAAGAGCAGGTCCAGGTGAATAAGAAGATACACCCAGATAGCTTGGGAACGAAAGCAGAAATGGGAACATGCCAACGAAGCCGGGATATGTAGGTAATGCCAGGATTAGTGGATGTCTCGATAACTAGTTGAAAGATTTCTATCAAAATTTCCGGGAAAAGTGTTCGAATGGGAGCCAATAGAGATTCCTGTAGTTCCAGCACCCGAGAAATCTGGCGACGAGTGATACTCTCAGAGCAATTTCGCAGATCGCTTCGTGTCTGGTCGATTAGAGCGCGCAACGTAGCTCGAGCAGCGGGCGAGTCGGGAATATCATTGTAGCGACTTTTGGCGAGTAATTCTGTGTAGAGTGCCTGGTAGGCAGGTTCGGACATGGTGCTATTGGTGGTACTAGTAGGCAAAAGTCAAAACGTTGAAAATTAAAATACGCGGTTCACGTGATGCCACGCAAAGCGCTTAGCGCCTCTCTCGAATCGTATCCATTCTTAAAACCTGATATTCACCAAGATTCGTTACAGATACGCACCTAGGACCTATAATTCTAAATAGAAATTTTAGGCGCCATCCAAGTTGGAGACTATATATATGGCGACGCTTTAGTTTCCAAGTACTCTGTGTATTCTCAGCTCTCGATTCGGAGCCGTTTCAACCGCGTTTACGATGATACTCCGACAACAGGCATCGTACATACCAACAGCTCCACCCGGACGACCGTGACTATCCAATGTCACAACCCTTGGCCGCGAACGTTCTTGGAGGAAACATCTTCTCCGCAGTGGCATTCCACATCATTCCACATTCCTTTCTTCCGTCCAAGCTCAAAGTTCCGCCGCTCTTTCGATAGGCTTCGGTCTCTTCATCTTATACCAAGCCATGGTGCTACAATACCAGCGAGCCCAGGAGTTATACTAGCAGATGATATACGAGCCACATCTCGGCGCACGATATCGAAAGTTGTGAAAAAATCCTTCTCCATGATGCCTCGTAGCTTGCCTCGTAATTTGCCCTCTCTTCCTAGCGCGCCTGGTAACACTCGAAAGATCAAGTACTCACTGGTCATCCCATCCTACATGAATTTTACCCCGAATTGCCGTCACGCATCGCCTCCTGGAACGGATAACGAACACTTGGAGAGTTCGAGAAGTGGATGTGTAAAGCTGTGAGGGTAGTGAAGCTAATGAAGGTATGAACATCGTTGCTCCAAAGATAGGAGAAATCGCTGATAACGTCTGTCGTAGAAATGTCGAAGCTTTGGCGATGTTCAGCCTCACACGGGACCAACTATTCACTGTCGCGGTAAACTCAAGTATAGTACTTGGTCGCCTCGAACACAGGAGCCTCTTCTTATTAGCGCTCTCGTATCGTATTCATTCCCAAAACCCAACCAAAACCTGATATCCACCCACATAACCCACATAACCCACAGACACGCACCTAGGACCTCGAATATCTATCATTCTGAATAGACATTTCTAGGGCGCCATTCAAATTGAAGAAAATGGCGTCCCTTGGGCTTTTGAGATGATCGTTCTCAAGGACTCTCCGAGTGTTCTCTATATTCTCCGAGGAATCGTTTCATCACTTTGGTTTGCGTTTACGATGGTGGTCCTCCAGGCAACGTACTAACAAGCTCACACAGACCACTATAACTCAAGTAAATTCTGTATACCTGCTCGTCGTGAACGCAGGAGCATCATCTGCGCGCGCTCTCTTCCTAACGCTCGAGCTCCTAGTTTTCAAACCCAGTGGTGCTGGTCATCCTAATCTACCAACATGAATTTTACGCGGAATGGATCGAGCTATCATGCAGGGCAGTAGGAGTTAGTGGGAATGGATATCTGGACTCGGACAACGGCACTTTGAAAAGGCAAGAAGTTCAATTTCTGGACGTACGAGGGCGTTGAAGTTAACAATATCTTCCTTTCCAGGGAATTAAGATGAGGAGTCGCCGATGTCGATGATGAAGCTTTAAAGATCGTAGTAATTCAGAAAGCTTTGACGATTTTGTCTAACCAGTAAATAGAGTTCGTGTGCTCAGCGCATCCAAAGAACGAAAGGTCGCAGACGAATAGTTTTTCGTGATATGATGGGGACAAGAGAATTTATGGATATCCGCCCCTAAGATCTGAGTATTCTATGTTTCCGGAAATGTTTCAACAGCGTTTATGATCTCCGAGGCTCCGACAACAGGCATCGTACCAAAAGCCTCAACCGAATTACTATTCGCTGTCGCGGCAGACTCAAGTAGATTAGTATCCTCGAACGCAGGAGCCCCTACTTGGAGGAAACATCTGCGCGCTCCCTCTTCCTAGCGCCTACTAGCTAGTAGCACTGTTTACCCGAAACCTTAATGGATATCGACACTTGGAAAGCATTTGTGGAAAAGTGGATGTGTGAGTTGAAGCTGAAGCGCTGAAGTTGTGAACATCGTTGCTTCAAAGACAGAAGATCGCTGACAATATCAAACGTAGTAATCCCGAAGCTTTGACGATTCAGGAGACTCGTTTGTTCAACGTGTACTGCAATGGGTGTACTGCGATGGATGTCGGAAATACTGATGATGCAAGCGAAGCTTTATAGCAAAATTCGGTGGGTTCAATTGTGGTTGTTAAGTTAAGTTACATTTGATAAAGTACATCGTCAATGACATTATTGCTTCCAACTAGATGCGAAACCCAAGTTGATCATAGATAGAAATCCTCGACGTCTACTTGTTCATGCCAAGGGTGTCCTTGGTCTTGTCGAGCAAAGATTGCTAAAGAAGAACGAACGATTAGCATGGAAGAGATGGATAGGCGGAGATACTCACATCGTTGTTGTTCGAGTTGCCGCTGAGCGAGTCTCCCATCTTCTGAGAGGTGGATTTCTCGCTCTGAATGAAATAATTAGTCTACTGACGGCGGTAGTAGGAAGGATTTACGAACCTGTGGCTGCAAGGTACTGGCGGCGTTATCAGCGTGGCCCTTGACTGAGTCACCGACGGATTCGGTGGTGGACTTCTCCGATTCGGGCTTCAAGTTAGCCTTGGCCTTGTCCTGTCCAACAAAAAGTCAGCAACTACGCCTCGCATCCAATAACAACGAAACGAACAGAGAAATCTTGGCGTTTGCTGTCGGACATGGTGTAGAATAAAGTGGTTGTGTTTGTGTTTGTGAGTGTGTTTGTGAGTAAAAGTCGAGTTGTAAGTTCCAGGACGACTCGAGCCAGGTTTTTATACCCTTCGACGAATTATATCTGACGTAGGTCCTGACGCGCAGTGGTTGGCGATCGGCGCCAAAGGTATGACGTGCACGTGCGGAGTCCATGTCTTATATTTGCGTCACTCAATATGACATCATAGAATCATAGAGTCATCGATGCACTGCCTTGTTCGTGGTCGAAGACCGCCATCTACTACTTCAGCGCTTCAGCTTGCTGGTACGACAGAGCATAGGTTGTCCACCGGTGCTGACTTGAACTATTGAGAATACAGAGACGACTCGGATACTCTTCGGAGGAAATCATCATCTACAGCTGGAGGGACGCCATATGGACTTCTCTATTTCGGATGGAACCCATGTGCACGAATTTCTATTCACAATCATAAGTTTTTGAAAGGAAGCATTAGATATTAATCATTACAAAGAGAATCAAAGCCCAAATTAACCCAGGCAATCTATCGAGAGTTCCGGCTACAAAAATGCACTCTGGCCCGTTAAATTCGAACCCCACGCAGGCCATTTGAACTCGAGAGGTTACAAAATTCGTTCATCGCTGACGCGTCCTAACTGCGCCTGGAGAAGAGTTCTTGAAGATCCGCTGAAGACATGATATTGAGTGGAAGCCGGGGCTGCAACGTGTAATTACGAGTAAGAAAGAGTTGAAGGCAATATCTGTTGACGGAGCATGAATAGGTTTGGCCGGTGCGCACTTGAACTTGCTGAGCGATTCCGATAATCGAGAATACTTACACAAACAACGTTAACTCGGATAGTCTTCGGGTGGAGGAAATGATCACCTGTAGCCGGAGAGACGCCATATCGTAGACTTTTCGATGGATCCCATAAATTTCCGTTTTCTCTGCATCAAGCGTGGAAGGCCTCACCCGGACTTAGATAGACTAGCTTCACCACAAGTAGTCCTATGCGTGGGCGTTTGCGAAGGAGTTGTCGACTTCGTAAAGTCAGTATCCTTGTCAAACACATGCCGGGGCTTGGCCCAGCGCGCGCGGGTGCGGCCAGAAGAAATGTGGCGGGACAGCTGTTGGGAGTGAATTTCGCAGGGAGAATGGGCGGAAGATGTAGAATGTGTTAGGGAGCACGATAACGTTTGTGATATCGTTATAACTTACGAGATGAAGTAGGTTCGTATCTGGAGTTTGTAAAATTCATTCATTACGCTGACGCGTCCTACTAACTGTACTCTCCGGGCATGTTTCCAGATCACTTCGGGTCTGAGCGATCAGAACGTGTAATCTATCTCGAGCAACAGGAGAGTCGGGAATATCGTTGTGGCGGCTTTTGGCAAGGAATTCTGTGTAGAGTGCCTGGTAGGCAGATTCGAGGGAAGAGCATGTCGGAGGATGCAAGGAAGTCCCGCTTTCCGAGTCCAGCCGTCCATGCGATAGAACGTTGGCTTCGGACATGGTGGTTGCAAGAAACGTGAAGCACTGCGCGGTTCACGTGGTTCACGTTATGCCCGCTAAGTATATCTTGCTGCGTCCAACTAAAACTGAGCAACGTTTGGCAGAGTCTCCCGCGGTCTGAGGGGTGGGTTTCTGGGGCCTCGGTATTGAGTAAGATTCCCGCAATGTTCTGGTAGATGTTTTGTCAAAAGTACTCCAAAAATATTGCTGTAATGCTCAATAATAACCACCGGATTAAGTGCATCATAAGAGAGCTTGAATATGCAAAGGTAGCAATATGTAAATAAATTCCTACAAGTTGTCTTTAAGTATCAAATACAGCGAACGATGCTAAAACAATCAATCTACGAAACTATCACCATCGTTGTTCAAGATACCGTTTCTTCCATTCCTGCACTGGCATGTGATTAAGAAAGCATCCCTCAGGTTTGGCTGGTAAACCCTCGAAAAACTGCTCCAACATTGTGACTAAAGCAGCGGGCCATGGAACTCCAGGTGTATATACGGACGGAAATAGATCGACACACTGTAATGCACACCCTGACCGCATTAGTACCTCTTTCAGCTCGCGGAGGGTAGAATGAGCGTGAAGCCTATCTGCTTCTTCCCAAGAGAGAAGGGAAGGCAGTTTAACATACAATTTCGTCAACTTGGGCAGCGTAACACACTTCCAAACCCCATTTGCAATGTCTCCACGAGTCTCCAAGGACAAGAGGGAGGACAAGAGGGAGGATTGACAAGGGATTTCATTAGCATCAGGTTTCCCTGTGGATATGAAAGATTTGAGCCCCAAGAATTCCAAACATGGGCACATCTGGAGTAGCTTGGCAAGAGATATACCAATGTAAGTGTGAACATCCACTGCCTTCAAGTTTCTACTTGCAATGAAATCGACGTATGACTCTGAGAGCTGTGTTAATCTCAGTTTCTGGAGAGGAGGGCGACACTCCAAGATTGTATTCTGGATTGGATTCTGGATCAAATCTATGAAATCAGGCCATTCAAATGAGAAATCTTCAAGAAGAGGAAAGTGTGTAGAGGAGGGTTTGAAAGGGAGTATGCTGTGAAACTCTTGTGGTGACCCAAAGTACAAAGAAGCCTCCCTCCATCTGTGAGTGCGTGCTACCAACATGGCAAGTTCGACAGCTGGAGCACTTCCGGTCCCTCCTCCAACTGAAGAAATACTAATATTCATAGGCACCGAGTCCCCAGATCGCAAAATGCATTCACTCAGAAATGCAGTCACTTCAGGATGGGGTTGCCCATAGCCATAGTGAATTGTTATCCGGGACCAGAAGGCTGGGTGTGAAAGAGCCTCGTCTCGCCACCAAAAGCAGATCCAGGTGACTAAAAAGATACATCCATATATGGATCCGGAGGGTCGTAAGTAGGTGATACCGGATGCCTGATCAACTAATTGAAAGATGTCTATCAAAACATCCGAGGGAAGGATTCGAATGGGAGCCAACATAGATTCCTGCAGTTTCAGGACCCGAGAAATCCTGCTACGAGTCGTACTCTCCGAGCATGTTGCCAGGTCGCTTCGGGTCTGAGCGATCACAGCGCATAGCTTATCTCGGGCAGCAGGAGAGTCGGGAATGTCGTTATGCCGGCTTTTGGCAAGGAATTCTGTGTAGAGTGCTTGGTAGGCGGATTCGAGCGAAGAGCACGTTAGAGAGTGCAAGGAAGTCAAGTTTTTACAGTCCAGTTGACTATGCGGTGGAAGGTTGGGTTCGGTCATGGTGGTTGGGATTGTAACTTATTCGGTTGACAGATAAACGCCCTCACGCTATGCCGATAAGATCATTGAGATTAGATATCATTAAATAAACTGTTCTATAACTTCTATTCCAAGTTGTTGGTGGTTGCAAGCAACCTGAAGCGCGCGGTTCACGTGATTCATCAAAGATGATATTGGTAAAACTTACCGACGTTTGGCAGAGTCTCCCATCGTCCGAGTGGTGGATTTCTGGGGGCTCACTGGCATTGAGTAAGATTCCCGCAATGTTTCAAATGTTGTATAAAAAGTACTTCAAAAATATCGCTATAAGTAATGCTCAATAGCCACCGGATCAAGCGTACCATAAGAGAACATGAATATAGAAAACATACAAGGTAGTAACATGGAAAACGATATCCTACAAGTTGTCTTAAAGTATCCAAAACGCAGCAAACGATGCCAAAATAATCAATCAACGCAATCATCATCATACAAGATATTGTTTCTTCCATTCCTGTACTGGCATGTCGATAACAAAACAGCCCTCAGGTTTGGCTGGCAACCCCTCAAAAAATTGCTCCACCATTCCAAGTACAGCCACAGGCCATCGATCATGAACATATGAGGACGGAAACAGTCTGACATACTGTAATGCGCACCCTGACCGCATTAGTAGCTCTTTCAGCTCGCTGAGGAAAACCTGAGTTTCAACTTCAAAAGCTTCTTCCCAAAACACAATGCTAGGCAGTGTAACACGCAGTTCAGTCAAATTCGGTAGTGTAACACCCTTCCAGGACCCATTTAATATGTTTTTATGAATTGCCAAAGACAAGAGGGAGGACTGACAGGGGATTTGATTAGCATCTGGGTTTCCTGTGGATTTGAAAGAGCCGAGGTCCAAGAACTCTAAACAGGGGCACATGTGGAGTAGCCTGGCAAGAGATACACCACTGTAGGAGCCAACCTGTAAGACCTTCAAGTTTCTACTTGCTATGACATCTGTATATGACTCTGAGAGCTGTTCTAGTCCCAGTTTCTGGAGAGGAGGGTGACACTCCAAGATTGGATTCTGAACAGGATCTAGTTCATCACATTCAAATATCAGATCTTCAAGAAGAGGAAATTTTGTAGGGGAGGGTGTGAAATGAAAAAGGTTGTTGATCAGCTCTAGAGACCCAAATCGCAATTCAGCTCGTCTCCATCTGTGAGCCTGCGCTACCAACATGGTAAGGACAACTAGAGGAATTTCATCTCCTTGTAAGGAGATGTTGATGCTCATAGGCACCGAGACTCCTGATCGCAAGATGCATTCAGTCAGAAATGCAAACACTTGAGTGGTGTTAACTGGATCGGAAGAGTCATAATGAACTGTTATTGTGGACCAGAAGGCAGAGTGTGAAAGAGCCTGATCTCGCCACCAAAAGCAGATCCAGGTGAGTGGAAAGATACCCCCAAATAGCTTAGTAGCACTCCAGGATAAGTAGCGAATACCATCCGAGTCGGGGTCGTTTAACTCGAGGACTGATTGAAAGATTTCTGTCAACACGTCCGAGGGAAGGGTTCGGATAGGAGCCAACAGAGATTCCTGCAGTTCCAGGACCCGAGAAATTTGGCTACGAATGGTACTGTCCGAGCATGTTTGCAAGTCGCTTCGGGTTTGAGCGATCAGAGCATGTAGCCTATCCCGGGCAACAGGAGAGTCAGGAATATCATTATGGCGGCTTTTTGCGAGGAATTCTGTGTAGAGTGCCTGGTAAGCAGATTCAAGGGGAGAGTGCGTTGGAGGATGCGAGGAAGTCAAGCCTTTGGAGTCCAACTTATGCGGTGGAACGCTGGCCTCGGATGTGCTGGTGCCACTGGTTGCAAGCGGTTGTTTTTGTGTACGCTTTGAGGGGAGTATGATGCGTTTGACCTGCTTGGCCAGCGCGCGGATCCCCATGGTGACGGATGGACACTAGAAGGAAGTACCGGCCCCGGTTTCTTCACTAGCGGGTCACATGGTTTTCTTCTCATCGTTTCGTGGACCGTTTGTTCAACTTGGGAATTATCACTCCCGCGATCTATATATAAGTCGCGTCGCTTTGCGACGTGCTCCACCTAGTAGCACTGAGAATGCTCTTCAGCGTGATATATTGTAGTATGTACATACCAATAGCACCACCCTGGTGGGGAGTTGTTATATCGTAGGTTCAATCTCTGTCAGACTCGAATAGCGAGTGTGGGAGTCTCGTTCTCCGGTACTCCAGTCACTAAGATCATCTTTTGATTCAATGTGCACAGAAACGTCTATTGCACTTGATAAGAGGTATGGCTGAAGCGTTCTGATTGCCTTATATATCCCCCAATCATTGGGTCTCGATCTACTTGAGCTTGTAAGCTGGTGAAATATCTGGTGATGGAGGATGAATAGATTTGGCCACCGATATGGACTTCAAGAAGTTGTCGAATGATTCCGAGAGTCGAGAATACAGAGATAATTCGGATAGTCTTCGGGGAGAGAAAATGAACATTTGCAGCTGAAAGGACGCCATATGGTCGACTTTTATACATTTCCCTTTAGAATGATAGATATTTCACCTGGGACGCGTTCCACAGGGTGTCCAGGTGCATTGACAGACTACAAGCGGTCTGCCTGGAAGCATTAATTATTATGAAGAGAATCGAAGCATAAATGAACGCAAGTACTTTATCAAACATCGAGAATCCCGCTAACGGATGTTGTCTGCGCGCAATGTGCACGGAGGATGCCACTACCTCCTGATACTAGGAAATCTTGTCTTACCAAGGTGCATGCAAGAGTATGTATCTTACCTCTAAGGAGTCCTCATCTCCCAAGTTAAAATCCTGGCTGTGCCCTAGCACTCCAAGCCCAGTTATAAAATTCCCTCAGAGACATTTTCCTCGACAAAGTATCTTTTTGCTTCAGTCAGACGTAATTACACGTTGCAGACCCGACTTCCATCCCCATTCTCCGAATACCAATGTCTCTCGCGTCTCTTAACCGATCTCCAAGAACTCTACCAAATTCAGATTCTTCACGCATCATTTGAAAAAGCACCCATAAGCACACGAGTGAGATCAGGCGCTGTGACGTCACGCGCTGTTCGTAAGTCCTTTTTTGCGAACATCTTCATCGTTTTTTTTGTCCGACCACGGCGTGCAAAGAGAAGTCTTTGCTTGAAGGAAATACTTCGTGCATGTGCAAACTATCTATATCAGATCTCAAACCCAGACTTTCCATAACTTTTCGCTGTGAGTACATTTTCCAGTTGTTTTGCTGTCGACTTATCTCGTTATACCCAGTATTTCCATGTCGGCGAGAGAAATAGGTGCGTTGTGTATTCAGCGCAGTTGATTCTCTTAAAGCAGCTAATTGTCGATAGATCCTGCCTCAGTAGCGGCTCGCAGTGACTCGAACAGCTATTCATCGACATCACCCATATGCGGCCTACCATCCGAGATCCTGAGCAATATATTTCTATCACTGAAGGATATCGATCCACCTTGGGTGTATCATGAGTCAGAAACAGAGAAAAAAAAGCATTTGGGCTTTATACAAGTGCGCTTTCTAACGTTATAGTTTTTGTAAAAATCACTCACCGTCATGCAGGTCACTTTTGTTTGCCAACGCTTCCGTGAAACCGCAATTGCTACTCCTCGTCTATGGTCCCACATCGCTTTTGAACTTGGTCCTGAGTGGATGATCACCATGATGGAACGAGCCATGGCTGCACCTATCTTCCTGTGGGCTCATTGTCGTGACGACTCGTCCAGAATAGGCCCCGAAGTCAAGGCTTATGTCCCTAAACACATATTTCATCTCCAGGAACTCACTCTATCGGGTCCAGAAGACGAAGTCGCATATCTCTCGTCCTGTTTGACCGAACCCGCACCGATGCTGGAGCTTCTCAGTCTCAGAGCACAGACATTTGGATTTTATTCGCCGGAACCCCCCATCCCGATACCTCCCATACTCTTTGATGGACAAACTCCTAGGCTGTCTCGTCTCACGTTAAATCACTGTATTATATCATGGGACTGTCCGAACTTCAAGTCACTCACCTCGCTCCGGCTTTCACTTAAGCCGTTTAAGGCATACGGTACCACAGAGTTTCTACCATCCATGTCCCAACTTCTCGACCTAATCGACCAGAATCCCCTTCTGACGATTCTCAGCCTCGAATACTGTCTTCCTTACTTGGATTCTCCCATATTCCCTCTCCCTTCTCCTACTCGTGTCGGAAAGCTTGTACATCTTGCTGACTTTACGCTAGCTGGTCGAGTTTTAGACTGTGTCCAGGTCCTCGAATGTCTATCCGTTCCTGTAACAGCCTCGATTCACATATCTTGCCACGCATGGAATAGAACTGACCCGAGTATTCGAGATGGAAAGGAAGCCTGTGATCTTCTTCCTTCGCTTACCCGACATATTTCTCCTCTCAAGAACGAGGCCGGTTCACATGGTCCTTTCACCAAGCTTTACATTTTACCTCATGACTCGTTCACCAAGCCCGGCTCCGTTAATGTTTGCCTCGAGGGAAGCATCGAAGGCTCACCGATAAGCTGGGACTTGAGTCTCCCGGTTGCGTTCCCTTCAGTATGGAACTATATCCAGACGCTGAATGCCGTGTTTGACGCTCTTCCTTGTACGAAGGGCATAAAGGAACTATCGCTGGTGTATTGCGAATTTGCATACCACGAGATTATCGCCCTATTCCGCAACATGCAGAATGTAGATACGCTCTCAATATCCAATATCGGTGATCAAACGCTAGATCCCATAGCCGTCGCACTGGACACCATGACGTTTGACGAGAATGGCACTCTAGTTTTTTTCCCGTGTTTGAAAGACGTCTCGGTATACAGCGGCAATTCGACGTTCTTTTCTAAACTGCAGAAGTGTCTGGGTAATCGAAAGCAGAGAGGAAGCGAGTTGGAAAAGATAGAATTTAGAGGATGTACTGTGACTGCCTTTCAGGTGGATACGTTCCGGGACGTGGTGAAAGCGGTGTATTGGGATGAAGTGGAACAACCGGTAACATAATCGGGTGGGTAGACTCCAGAGGCGAAGGCTTTGTAGTTGTGCTTCTTTTTCATTTGTCTAATCGCTCATAGCTCATGTTGTAGGATGGGTGTACTTTCTTGAGACATTGCTGGATTCTTCTCGTACGAAACAATCATATCTTGGTACCCTTAATATCATTTGATACCATTTGATTCTATGTACAGTTTTACGTTCACGAATGCGTCCAGGCAAAATGGTTCGACTTTGTACTACTGAATACCTTCTTTTGTTCTTCCTGAACCACCTTTCGGGGTACAACGAGAAGCAATTACTGTTTGCAAGTTGAATGGGATAGTTTTAATTTCATATTTGGTGCTTCGGGACAGGTAGGTGCACTTCTCGACTCAATCCGTTCAACGCAAGTGACGAGAGACGCATATGGCATTCAAATATCGTTCCGTTTGCAGATGCGGTTCATTTCCTTAAACAGATTGCTTTTAGCTGCTACTTGCAGCTGGTTTGAAGTGCGCTCGTGCATAAAGTTATACTATAGTGTCAGTGGATGAATGTATCTTGAAAATAAGTAAGATGGAGTGTTCTAGATTTTTTTCCAAAAAGAGTACTTCGCTATAATGATAGCCACTGGATGAAGCTCAACATAAGTGAACTTGAATATGGAGAATACCTAAGGTAGTTATATGGAATGGAATCCTACAAGTTGTCTTCAAGTATCAAAAACACAGCGAACGATGCCAAAACAATCAATCTACGCAATCATCACCATCATGTAAGATATAGTTTCTTCCATTCCTCCACTGGCAA
Organism: Rhodocollybia butyracea; assembly: GCA_015501585.1. NCBI lineage: Eukaryota > Fungi > Basidiomycota > Agaricomycetes > Agaricales > Omphalotaceae > Rhodocollybia > Rhodocollybia butyracea. The sequence continues at coordinate 56,116 of JADNRY010000334.1, forward strand.
GCGAGCAACAAAACACCCCTCGGGTTTGGCTGGCAAACCCTCGAAAAACTGCTCCAACGTTGCGAGCAGAGCCCCGGGCCATCGAGCTCCACCACCATATGAGGCCGGAAACAGTTTGACATGCTGTAATGCACACCCTGACCGCATTAGTACCTCTTTCAGCTCGCTAAGGGTAGCACGGGTGCTAATGCTATCTGCTTCTTCGCAAGAGAAAAGGGAAGGCAATCTAATACGCAGATCGGTCAACTTGGGTAGTGTAACACACTCCCAGGGCCCATTCGCAACGCCTCCACGAATCTCCAAGGACAAGGACAAGGACAAGAGGAAGGACTGGCAAGGGCGATTAGTATCAGGATAGCCTGTGGATTCAAAAGATCTGAGCTCCAAGAACTCCAAACAAGGGCACATGCGGAGTAACTTGGCGAGAGATACCCCACTGTATGAGCCCACTTCCAATACCTTCAAGTTTCTACTCGCTATGACATGTGCATATGACTCCGAGAGCTGTGTTAGTTTCAGTCTCCGGAGAGGAGGACGACGCTCCAAGATTGGATTCTTGATAGAATCTAGTCCATCACATTCAAATACCAGATCTTCTAGAAGAGGAAATTTTGTACGGAAGAGGTTGCCAATCAGTTGTAGAGACCCTGGGCCAAAGATCAATTTAGCGTGTCTCCATCTGTGAGCGCGCGCTACCAACATGGCAATGATGGTTGGAGGACTCCCAACTCCCCGCAAACCAATATTGACGCTCATAGGCACCGAGATGCCCGATCGCCAGATGCATTGAGTCAGAATTACAAATGCCTGAGTAGTGTGTACAGCATGCGAAGAATCGTAATGAATCGTTATTGTGGACCAGAAGGTAGAGCATGAAAGAGCCGCGTTACGCCACCAAAAGCAGATCCAGGTGAGGGGAAAGATACGCCCAGATAGCTTGGTAGGCCTCCAGGAGAAGTAGCGAATACCATGAGTTGACGCGAGGACTGATCGAAAGATTTCTGTCAACACCTCTGAGGGAAGGGTTCGAATGGGAGCCAACAGAGATTCCTGAAGTTCCAGGACCCGAGAAATTAGGTTATGGATGGTACTCTCCGAGCATGTTTGCAGGTCGCTTCGGGTCTGAGCGATCAGAGCATGTAGCCTATCCCGGGCAACAGGAGAGTCAGGAATATCGTTTTGGCGGCTCTTGGCGAGGAATTCCGCGTAGAGTGCCTGGTATGCAGATTCGAGGAGAGAGTAGGGCTGTTGAGTAGGTTGCTGAGTAGGTTGGAGGGAGGGAGTAGGTTGGAGGGTGGTTGGAGAGTAGGTTGGAGGGTGGGTTGGAGAGTGGGTTGGAGAGTGGGTTGGAGAGTGGGTTGGAGAATGCGAGGATGTCAAGCCTTTGGGGTCCAACTTATACGGTGGAACGTTAGCATCGGACGTGATGGTGCCACTGGTTGCAAGCGGTTGTTTATGTGTCCGCTTTGAGGGAGTATGGTGCGTTTGACCAGTTTGACCAGCGCATGGATCCCCATGGTGATGGATGGACACTGGAAAGAAGTACCGCCCCCGGTCGCCTCACTATCGGGTCACATGGTTTCTTCTCATCGTTTCGTGGACCGTTCGTTCAACTTGGTAGTTGTCACTCCCACGATCTATTTATAAGTCGCGTCGCTTTGCAAGTAAAATAGGTTAGTAGGAAAAAAAAGGACGTGCTCCAACTAGCAGAGCTGAGAGTGTTCACGCAACCAAGATAATGTACTCACCAATATCACTAGCCCAGCATTATATCATAAGTTCCTCAGTCAGTAGTCCTCTTTTGAATCGATGTTCACGGAAACGTCGTTAAGAGGGTTGGCTGAAGCACTCTTTATTGTATTAATACGTCTCTCAATCGTTTTACATCAATCTACTTTCAGCTTGTAAGCCAGGGCGATATCTGTTGAGGAGTGTGAATAGGTTTAGCCACTGTGCAGACTTGAAGTTGATGAATGATTCCGAAAATCAAGAATACTCGGACAGTCTTCGAGGGAGGGATATGGTAAATTTTTCTCGGAGCCCATGATTCAGCATTATCATTATGAAGAGAATCAAAGCCCACATTAGCGGAGTACTTATTGAACGTCGAGGATAAGAGATGCTCCTGATACTAGGAAATCTTGTCATACAGAGGTGAATGCAGGAGTACGGATCATACCTCTGAAGAACCTTCATTTCCAACGCGCTAGCCACAAGTTAGGATCCCGCCCAAGCGCACCCTGGTGCTCCAGTTATAAAATTCCCTCGTCGACTATTCCTCCCGCCAAATTACGTCCCTTTGCTCGGTCAGACTGTCGACTCGTAATTACACGTTGCAGACCTGCCTTCCAACATCATGCCTCGAAAATCAATGTCTCTCGCGTCTCATAGCCGATCCTCAAGAGTTTCATCGATTTCTCCAAGCAGTTAGGACGCGTCAGCGGATGAACGAATGTTGGATTCCAGAGTTCGAATGGCCTGCGTGGGGTTCGAATCAACGGCTAGAGTGCATTATTGTACCGGGAACTCTCCGACCATGTTTCCAGGTCCCTTCGATAGCTCGGGCATAGGGGAGTCTGGATTATCGGTGCGGCGGCTTTTATCGAGGAATTCTGTGTGAAGTGCCTGGTAGGAAGGTTCGAGGAAGAGTATGCCAGAGAATGTGAGGAAGTCAAGGTTCCAGAGCACAACCAACTAGCATGCGGTTGAACGTTGGCTTCGGACATGGTGGTTGTAAGCAACGCGCACGCGGGACACGTGGTTCACGTTGCCCGCCAAGTAGTAGCAACATCATTACTTCCAACTAAAATGCGAATACTCATGCACTTAGTTGGTCAAACAAAGAGTGTCTTAGTTCTGAATTTACTCAATGAGATAAATTCTATATTTAACGGTACTTATCCGTAAAGAGATACATGATCAGATACATAATCCTTCCAATCCTGCAGTGCTGTCCCCAATGAATCGCCCTTCAGCTTTCACCAGCAAATCCCCGAAAAAGTACTCACCATTCGAGTACAGACTCGGGCCATATACCATGATCTTCCCCATCGTAATCTTCCGCTGTGTTATCAGTTTGACACACTGTAATGCGCACTCTGACCGCTTACTACCTCTTTTCAGCTCACAAGAGAAGTGTCAGCTGCAGAAGCTGATTCCCAGCACCACAATCAACGAGGCCAAGCAGTGTAGCATGCAGTTTGTCAACTTGGGAGCGTAACACGCCCAGCCCCATTATCGATGGAACGATTTCCAGGTTCAAAATGAGATGACAGGGATTTGTTGGGCATCAGTTCCTCTGAAAATAGAACATTCGAGTTCAAGGACTCTAAACGAGTGAACATGAAAGTAATCTAGCAAGAATACACCTAGTAGCGGTGTAGGTCAAGACTTCAAGTTTTGACCCGCTATGAGATCGATGTACGACTCTGAGAGCTCCATAAACACAGTTTCTGGAGAGAGATGCACTCCAAGATTGGATTCGGACTGGATCTATCCAATAATCATCACATTGAACTGACAGATTTCAAGAAGAGGAAACCGTGTAGAGAGGGTTTGAAAGGAACATGCTGTGAAACTGTTGTGGACACAAAGAACAAAGAAGCTCCCTCCATCTGTGAGCGCGTCTACCAACATGGCAACGACAGCTGGAGCGCTCCATACCCTCTTGAAGAAGATAAATATTCATAGCACCGAATCTCCAGATCGCAAAATACATCGCACAGAAATGCACTCACTTCAGACTGGTTGCACATCCAAGCCATAGTTAAATTTTATCCCGGACCAGAAGCTGAGTGTGAAAGAGACTCGTCTCGCCATCGAAAGCAGATCCAGGTAGCGATAATACGCCCAGATAGCTTGGTAGACCTCCAGGTTTTCCAGAGTAGGTAATACCAGGTTCACTGGATGTCTCGATGACTAGTTGAAAGATATCTATCAAAATATCCGAGGAAGGTTCGAATGGAGCCAACAGAGACTCCTGCAGTTCAGACCCTCGAAATCTGGCTACGACTCGTACTCTCCAAGCATGTTCCCAGATCACTTGGTCTGAGTGATTAAACACGTAGCCTGTCGAGCACAGGAGAGTCGGAATATTGTTGTGGCGGCTTTTGGCGAGAATTCTGTGGAAAGTATCTGATAGGCAGATTCGAACAAAAGCATGTCGAGAGTGCAAAGAAGCCGAGCTTCTGGAGTCAACGGACTATGCGGTGACATTGACTTCGGACATGGTGTTGTGAAGCACAAGGCTCACGTGGCTCACGTGGCTCCGCTAAGTATACCCCAACAAAATGTAGATCGCACCGATAAACTGATACGAGTATTCCGACCAGAGTCGGCTCGGCATTACTAAGATTCCCGCATGCTTCAGAAAAAAGAAAAGTCTCAAAAAAATATCTCTATAATACACCATAGCACCAATTAACACGCCATAACAGAATTTGAACATGGAGAAATATTGAGAATATAAAGGTAGAAATGAAAATCCTACAATTGTCTTCAAATTGTCTTCAAGTATCAAATTGCAGCGAAATTTAGTCATGACTCTCCCTACTAGACTAGACAGACAGACTCGTTACAAACTGACGAATCAGTACGATCAATACAGATATGTGTACAGAACGATAAAGCAATCAAATGGCAAGCATCGCCATCACTCAAATACTGTCCTTCCATTCCTGCAATGGCATGTCAATAACAAAAACACCCCTCAGTTCGGCTGGCAACTCCTCAAAAAATTTACCACATTGCAACTACAGCTATGGCCATCAAAACTCCAATATGAGATGGAAACAGATTGACATGTTGTAATGTACATCCTGACCGCTTTAGTACCTCTTTCAACTCATTGAGGAAGCCTGAACATCAAGTTCAACAGCTTCTTCCAATGTTCTTCCGGATGCCCAAGCTTAGCAGCTAACACGCAGTTGATCAACTTGGGCAGTGTAACACACTTCCAGGGCCCATTTACTATGTCTCCATGAATCTCAAGACAACAGAAGAATGACAAGAATTTGATTAGCATCAGGGTCCCTATGGATTTGAAAGAGCTGAGGTCCAAGAACTCCAAACAAGGACACACGTGGAGTAGCCTGGCAAGAGATACCCCAATGTAGCAGCCAACCTCCAAGACCTTCAAGTTTCTGCTCGCTATGACATCTGTAGTGACTCTGAGAGCTGCGTTAGTTTCAGTCTTTGGAGGGGAGGGCACACTCCAAGATTGGATTCTGGAGAGAAGAATCTAGTTCAACTTCATCATAGTCAAATGTCAGATCTGCAAGAAAGAGGAAATTTTTGTAGGGAGGATTCGAAAGGGAAGAGATTATCGATCAGTTTTAGAGACCCGAATCTCAATTCAGCTTGTCTCCATCTGTGAGCCCGCGCTACCAACATGTCATAACATGTAATGACAGCTGGAGGACTTTCATCTCCTCGTAAGGAGATTTTGACAGTCATAGGTACCGAGACTCCCGATCGCAAGATGCATTCAGTCAGAAATGCAAACACTTCAGTGGTGGGTACCGCATGGAGAAGTCATAATGAACCTTGTATGGGACCAGAGCAGAGTGTATAGAGCCTGATCTCGCCACCAAAAGCAGACCCAGGTGAGTGGGAAGATACCCCCAAATAGCTTGGTAGCGTGCCAGATAAGTAGCCAATACCATCAAAGTTATTTAACTCGAGGACTGATTGAATGATTTCTGTCAACACGTCTGAGGTAGGGTTCGAATGGGACCAACAGAGATTCCTGCAGTTCAGACCCGAGAAATTTGGCTACGAATGGTATTTTCCGAGCATGTTTGCAGTCGCTTAGGTCTGAGCGATCTGAGCACGAACCTATCTCGAGCAACAGGAGAGTCGGAATATCGTTGTGCGGCTCTTGCAAAGAGTTCTGTGTAGAGTGCCTGGTATGCAGACTCGAGGGAGAGTAGGTCGGATAATGTGAGGAAGTCAAGCCTTTGGAGTCCAACCTATGCGGTGGAACGTTGCCTCAGACTGATGGCGCCACTGGTTGCAAGCGGTTGTTTATGGGTTCGCTTTGAGGGTAGTATGGTGCGCTTGACCTGCTTGACCAGCGCGCGGATCCCCATGGTGATGGATGGACACTGGAAGGAAGTACCGGCCCCGGTTGCTTCACTAGCGGTCACATGATTTTCTTCTCGTTCGTTCAACTTGGGAGTTATCACTCTCACGATCGGTTACATGTCGCATGCCTTTGTGAGTCAAATATTTTAAAGGCGTGCCCCGACTAGTAGAGTTGAGAGTGGTCTTCAGCGATGGACCCGGACCAAGAAGCAGAGTACGAAACAGCGGCCTCATCTAGGCACCAAAAGCTGAGTAAGAGCATACGCCCAGATAGGTTAGCGGGATACTTCCTGGATTGCTAGTGGTAGGTAGTACCAGGTTGAATGGATGTCTCTATGGTTAATTGAAAGATTTCTATCAAATTATCAAAACATCCGAGGGAGTTCAAATGGAGCCAACAGAGATTCCTGCCGTGTCACCTCATTTCAGGACCTTTGAAATCTGGTTATGAGCGGTCCTCTCAGGCATATTTGCATATCGCTTTGCGTCTGAGCGATTATAAAACGTGTAACTTAGCTCAACGGAAAGTTGGAATATCATTGTGGCGCCTTTGGTGGGGAATTCTGTGTAGAGTGCCTGTTAGGTAGATTCGTGGTCGGAAACCCAAGTTTCCACGGTACAGCGGACTGGTATGCGGTGGAACATTGGCTTCGGACATACTTAGTGGTTGCAAGCGACGTGATGCCCCACTAACAAGATTCCCCAATTTGTTACTTCCAACTATATGCGAATCCCAGAATCATAGGTAAAACTCATCAACGTCACCTAAACTAATCTGAGTGACCGAGTCTCTTGGCTTTTGACTTTGGTCAATGATATGAATTTTATTCAATAGTATCCAGAAACAGATAAATATTCCTTCCAATCCTGCAGTGGCAGGTCCCCAACGAAACACCTTTCAGGTTTGACCAACAAATCTTCGAAAAACTGCTCCACTATTTCGAGTACAGACTTGGGCCATGTACCATGATATTCCTCATAATCTTCTGCGCGCGTTATCAGCTTGACACGCTGTAATACACAATCTGACTGCTTTACTACCTCTTTCAGCTTGCCAAGAGAAGTGCCAGCTTCAGAATCTGCTTCCCAGCGATCATAATTAACAAGGCCAAGCAGTGCAACATCGAGTGTGGTCAACTTGGGGAGCGTAACACAGTCCCAGGCCCCGATATCGATGTAACCAGCCCTACCGATTTTCAAGTTCAAAAGTGAGGATCGACAGGGGATTTGTTGAGCACCAGGCTTCCCTTTGAAATAGAAAGATCCGAGTGTCAAGGACTCCAAACAAGGGAACACGTGGAGTAATCTGGCAAGAGATACGCCATAATAGCGGTCGAGTTCCAAGACCTTCAAGTTTCGACTGGCTATGACATCTGCATATGACTCGGAGAGCTTCGATAAATACAGTTTCTGGAGAGGAGGGTGACACTCCAGGACTGGATTCCGGACAGAATATATCTTGTCATCATAGCATTGAACTGACAGATCTTCGAGAAGAGGAAAATGTGCAGTAGAGGAGAGTTTGAAGGGGAACATGATGTCAATACTGTACAGGTCTTCAGATGACAATGCAACCTGTCTCCATCTATGAGCCTGTGACACCAACATTGTAACGATAGCTGGAGGACTTTGACCCATTTGTAAAGATATGGAAATCTTAATACTCATAGGTGCTGACACTCCCGATCGGAGAATGCATTCATTCAGAAATGCAGTCACTTCAGTACTGGGTGGCGTAATAGAGCCACAATTAAGTGCTATCCTGGACCAGAAGGCTGAGTATGAAAAAGCGTTGTCTCGCCACCAAAAGCAGATCCAAGTGAGTGGAAAAATAAACCCAGAGAGTTTGAAGGGACGCTTCCAGTATTTCGAAGGTGCGTAGGTGATACCAGGTTCATCGGATGTCTCGATGACTAGTTGAAAGATATTTATCAAAACGTCCGAGGGAAGGGTTCGAATGGGAACCAACAGAGACTCCTGCAGTTCCAGGACCCTCAAAATTTGGTTATGAGTGGTACTCTCTGAGCATGTTTGCAGATCGCTTCGGGTCTGAGAGATTAAAGCGCGTAGCCTATCTCGGGCGACAGGAGAGGAGGGAATATTGTTGTGGCGGCTTTTGGCGAGGAATTCTGTGTAGAGTGTCTGATAGGCAGATTCAAAGGAAGAGCACCTCTGAGAAAGCGCGGAAGTCGATCTTTTGCTGTACATCTGATTATGCACTTGGATTTTGGCTTTGGACATGTTGCAAGCATTGCAAGCAGAAAATCAAAAATTTAACTTCAAAAATTTAAGATAAAACGCGAGCGGGTCACATGACTTTATTCCGGCGGGCCGTTTGTCGCGCGTTCGATAGCATTGATCTCCAGCCCAGTTAAACTTGGTATTTACTAGCATCACCCTGCAGAAGTAATAAACTTAGTTGCTGTTTGTGAAGCAAATGTACTGGTAGCTACCTGTATATACTATAAGTACGTCCTGAGTAAAGTGAAACTGATGTGTACTTGTTCGGTCTCACCTCAGTTGTTTGTGAAGCAAATGAGGGAGCCTAGGCGCTGAGGTAGATACGAACTGTACAGTATGACAGAGTAAACATTATCAGTACAAAAATTTAAAAGGAATGGCCAAAGCGGCGCATATCTGCCCCAGTATGCACGTATGGAATGCTCTCCAATGCATTCATGTCATATAATTCGAAAAATCACTGTGCCTCACCATCTTAATAGAAACCTATGTCGTCGGGCCTCCAGTGTTCTTGCAATACGTTGGTAAGCCGCCTGACTTTGGGTTCCAGAGAAATTGATATCAGCGTTGGAGACATACCAGATCTAAACAATGACTCTAGCACCACTTGGAACCTGTTAAGCTAAGGAGGTTCGAGAAACGCGTTCGAATTCCCTCGAATATTATGGATACTGCCACTGTATGGCACTCCTCACAAGACGGTCATTTCCTCCGGTTTCCAGACGCTGGCGTTCTCAGGAAACATTGATTAGAGCTTCAAAGGATTGTTCTTATTTCACTCACAATGAAGCGGGAGTTGCGGGCTTGGAGTGATCTCGATAAGATGAGACGGTGAAGGATATTGGAAGGATATACTAGGTTCTTTTGAAAATCAGATGGGACTTACGATTGTACGATTGTAGGTAGCCGTGACATCCGGCGGGCAAAAGAGAGTCGTAATACAAGCAATTTTAATGCGCATACTATTGGCCACTATCGGGAAAAAGGATGGTCCTCCGAGTCCTTTGATTCAACGTGTATGGAAACGCCAATCGTGCTCGATAAGAGGCGCGAGTTTCCGACCAGGCGGGTATGAATCTTCGGAATCTCCTACCCATTCTATGAGATACAATGATTTTTGTTGCGTGTGTAAATTAAGAACTCATTCAACACATCCAAGCTTCAAACTCCGAGGTCAAGTTGACTCATACAATGATAGGCCATTTAGAGTCTGTGACTCTAAGGACATTTATCCGGATATCCTAGGGAACGACACTCTAAGATTAGTAGACTCGGAAAAAAATCTATGTTGCCAGACTTATAGGACAAATATTCGAGCAGAGGAAAGCGTGTCGGGCAAGGTTTGAAAGGGAAAGGCTATCGATCGGTTGTCGAGAGGCAGACATCAGCGAGCCTGCCTTCATCTCTGAACCTGTCCTACCAACATGGTATGGAAGGGCATCGCTCTTGAGGTCTGCTAGAATGATCCCAACACTCAAGGGTGTCGAGACCCCCGATAGCAAAATGCGGTCACTTCAGCAATTGTTAGCGGATCATTCAGGTGGCAAGATGAACTCTATCCGGGACCGGAAGGCTGAGTACGAGGAGACCCATGTCACAAAAGCCGATCCAGGTGAATAAAAAGATACACCCGGATAGTTTGGTAGACTTCAGGTATGAGTAAGTAAACCATCGGATGTCTCGGAACGGGGGCGGCGGGCCAACAGAGATTCGTGCAGTTTCAGGACCCCCAAAATCCGACTCCGAGCAGTACTCCGGAAGATCTTTGTAGATCACTTCGTGTCTGATTAATTAGAGCGCATAACCTATCTCGGGCAATGGGAGAGGTGCGAATGTTGTTGTGACGGCTCCCAGTGGCGTGGAGTTCTGTATAGAGTGCCTGGTAGGAAGATTCGAGGGGAGAGCACATCTGAGAATGTGCGAAAGCCAGGCTGTTAGAGTATAGCTGACTATGTTGTTGAGCGTTGGCCTCGGACATGGTGGTTGGAGAAAGTTGAATGCGAGGCACGGCCTAGCGAATCACATGATTTATATACCCCTCATCGTTCCGAACTCGAGGTAGTAGTAGTACTAATGATCTTGGCGCGTTTAGCGCATTAAGTATAATAGATGATTGTACATTGATCTCCATTCCGTCTCCTAGACATGATATTCACGAGCACCACTCGCATCGGATGATCGAAAAAATCTGCACTTCCAGGGTACGGTAAGATGTATTTTTACTAGTAGGTTACGTGCTATTAATGGGGTTACATATCTACTTAGTTTCCCACCCAGATTTGAATATTCCCTAGTCAAAGAGAGCCTTATAGGAGATAACGACTACATATTAAACAGAGTATACAGGAACCTGTCCAAAATTCTAGCATTACTAAAAGTGTAAGGCGTCACTGGGACTCACTGGAGCTGAGCGGGTGTCTATCAAACTGCATCTATCGTCTTCCCCATATTTTCCTTCCATTCCTGCAAGGACACGTTTTCCACAAAAGACCCTTTCGCCTTTACTGGCAAGCCCTCGAAAAACTTGTCTACAATTTGGAGTGTGAGCTCCGGTTCGAGGTGCTCATAATCTTCTGCATACACGATCAGATCGACGCGCTGTAATACACACTTTGATCGCGTTACTACTTCTTTCAGCTCGCTGAGAGAAGTGTCAGCATCATAAGCCGCTTCCCAGTCTTCGTGATCGATCAGGTCAGGCAGTGTAACATCCAGTTCAGTTAACTTGGGGAAGTAACACCGGTCCAAGCCCATTTTCGATCTTATCATAATTACCCACGTCCCCACCGATGTTCAAGGCCAAAAGGAGGATTGACAAGTGATTTGCTTAGCATCAGCGTTCTCTCTGAATATGAAAGAGAAGAGTATCAAGGACTCGAGGCAAGGGCACATATGGAGCAACCTGGCAAGAGATACACCGATGTAGCAGTCAATTTTCAAAACCTTCAAGGTTCGACTTGCTATGACATCTGTATATGACTCCAGGAGTGTAGATAGTTCCAGTTCCTGGAGAGGTGGGTGACACTCCAAGATTGGATTCCGGACTGGGTCTATGCCGGGATCATCGTGACATTGAAACGACAGATCTTCGAGAAAAGGAAAATGCGTAAGGGTTTGAACGGGAATATGATGTCAATCAGATGAAGAGATTGAAACGAAAATGCAGCCCGTTTCCATCTATGAGCACGCGCTATCAACTGCCATGGTAGTGGAGCCGGAAGCTTTCATCTCTCCGCGAAATGGAAACTGTGATATCCATGGGTACGATGCTCCCGATCGCAAAATGCATTCATTCG